>JAODLL010056584.1:2376-18538 GCA_026546735.1 Forbesichthys agassizii | reverse complement strand
TCAGGGAGGCCGTTCCTCCCAATCACACCTCTCCAGGTGTCTCCATCTTTGCCCACGTGCGCGTTGAAGTCTCCCAGCAGAACTATGGAGTCCCCTACTCAAGCCCCATACAGGACTCCATTCAGTGTTTCCAGGAAGGCCGGATACTCTGAACTGCTGTTCGGTGCACAGGCACAGACAACAGTCAGAGTTTTCCCTCCTACAACCCGTAGGCGCAGGAAGGTGACCCTCTCGTCTACCGGGGTAAACTCCAATGTATTGGCGCTCAGCTGGGAACTTGCTAGTATCCCCACAGCCGCCCGACGCCTCACACCCTGGTCAACTCCAGAGTAGAATAAAGTCCATTCCCTATCTAGGAGAACCGTTCCAGAACCAAGACTGTGCGTAGAGGTAAGCCCCACCAGATCTAAATGTATTTGTATCTATCTTAATGTATTGTTTACTCTTATCTTTGTTTAAATTTTAATATATATTATTTTATATTATTGTATTATCAACTGCATTGTTGGGAAGTGTGTGAACATTTCATGTTCATGACAAATACATCTTTGAAATGTAACCTTGAACAACAAATGACAATTGGACTTAAGGTTTCTCCCCATTTTCACTAACTAACATCCATACTTAAATGAAAACGTAATTGATGGAAACCACAATAAGTAACTCTCATCCTTCTGGTTTAATGTTAAAGTTCCGACACAGTGACCTCTAGTGGTGATTTATACAGCACACAGCAATGGTTAAAACTCCACACAATCACGTCATCAAGAAGGAATCTGCAGGATATATCACTGTTGTTATTGCTATGACTGTGTCGTGTCCTTTAAATTATACAGACTGCTATTGTTGTTATTACCATTGGTGTTATTACTGTGGGACTACTTGTCCTATTGTCTGTATATTGTTGTTCATACTGAGGGCTACCTGCCCTCTAGCTTTGACAATACTGTTATAATAACGGTCATGCTAATAAAGCTAACTTGAATTGAATTGAATTGAGAGAGAGAGAGAGAGAGACATAGAGACAGAGAGAGAGAGAGAGAGAGAGAGAGAGACTTAGAGACATAGAGACAGAGAGAGAGAGACTTAGAGCCATAGAGACAGAGAGAGAGAGAGAGAGAGAGAGAGAGAGAGAGAGAGAGAGAGAGAGAGAGAGAGAGAGAGAGAGAGAGAGAGACTTAGAGCCACAGAGAGAGAGAGGAGCGTGATTGAATAGGTCAAGTTCACGCGTATGAGCGAGGGGGCGTGTACTCTGCCGCTGATCACGTGATGCGGAATATGTGGGCCCTAATTCCTGCGTTAGATTGCTCGCAGCTGCTGACTTTCTGCCAGCCGCGTTGCAAGACGTTTTACTGCCCTAGTATCGCCCTCGAGTCCTGGGAGCTCCCACCTGAACGAACCATGACGGGTAAGGCACAGGGAGGTAGATGGGGGAACGAACCGAGCGACGGCGGAATATGGCGGCCAGTTGAACTGCGCTGCATTCCGTCCGTTTTATTCACATAAGCGCTGAGAGCTAAATTACGTTCCTCCTGCGCAATTTGCGTAACGAGTTAAGGTCGCGGAAGGCTGGTGATGCTGCGGCGAAGCGTACGTGCTCGATGGTAGCGGGCCTGTGGTGGCTTCTCTCCGTACGACTAGTGCGTAGGCTACTCGCAAAGTTGCGTGTTTTCGTTTTTATTTGATTCTATGTTCGTGTTCATGTCATAATGCTTGATGGGCCTAGTCTATATATTTCACTAGTAGCAAGGCGTTATTCCCTTGCGACATGATTGGCAGATGCAGACACACCGTTCGGAAACTGTTGCCTTCTCTTGAAATAGCCCGTTGGAAATAGCCCCTATATGTACTACTGGCCGCGGGCGTGTGTGTGGCTTCTCTGGTTCCAGAGACAAACACACACTATAAAACACAACTAAATGAAAACTGCTGGCATTTGTGACTTGATGCATTTTTTTATACTATATGTAACTATTAAAATATAAAGTTGAAAGTTGGATAACTTAATTATTTTAGTACCATCAGCCGTTATTTGTTGTAGCCTATGTATTTGATGAAGTCCATACATTTCCAGACGCCCCCATTGACTTAATTCCTTACATCAAGAATAGACTAGTCTGACGTGAAAGTTTCTAGCCATTTTGAGCTTCTAGTCAAACCTACAAGTGCTGCTCTATATACTCAGCGAGTCTAACAAAGGCCTGTTGCATTGCCACTGTAATCAGCATGTTATGTTTTCAGCTGTGTTGACGTAGAAGTGCTGTGTTTTACTTTGTTCACGTTAAACTTGGATTATCTAACTACTGAATTAGAATTGATATTTTAATAGACAGTAAAATAAGCTTATCTTCTCAAACCCAAACATTCCACTGGGTGTGTCAACATAACAAATCTCAAAATTGTGTAGTGTATTATGAGCAATCGTAAAGCTATCAGCCCACTGATATCATGGGGCGAGGGTGAGATGTCATATTATTCATTGCTGTGTGTGTGTGTGTGTGTGTGTGTGTGTGTGTGTGTGTTAGCAGAACAAGCATTTGTGACGCTGGCCACAAACGACAGCTATGCAAAGGGAGCCATGGTCCTTGGTCAGTCGCTACGCAACCACAAGACCACCAGGAGCCTGGTGGTCCTCATTGGCCCCCATGTGGCAGAGCCCTGCAGGTCTGTCTCTCCTCTCCAGTGTTGGGTAACATTACTTTTAAAAGTAACTTGTTACGTTACTTTATAATGTCAGTAATCTTGTAACTTGTTACAGCGTTGCCTGTTCGAGAAAGCAATTCATTAGAGTAGTTTTGTGTTTTAAATAGAAATGAAGACCCCTTTGCGATACCTTGTGCATGACATTTTGGTTACATCAGCATACCAATACTGTCGAAAGGGCACGTATGTCTAGCCATCTTACTGTAGCCTACATTCAAATGTATCGATCTGATAAGACTATTCTATATTCCGTTTACAGCGCTTTATTAATGAACGATTATATTTAATTGAATCGTGGGCTCAAAGCACATCCTAACACAGAATATATGTATTTTCAAAATTATTTTAGTTAAAAGTAGAAAAGCTAAATAGAAACTGAGGGTATCTTACCTGACAAGTGGAACCTGTAGAGACTTTAGGTTGCCAACGAAATATAACAGCCTTCCTATCACACATTCCACGACATAATTTAAGACTCAATCTACCAGCGGGCAACACTGTCCTGGGATGTTTTAATCCATTCTGCTACAAGATCTTACTTCAGTAGCCTAGATTGCATGTGATGCCCATAGTGTAAAACGTTTATTTTACCATGTCTATATCATTTAATGGCCTGTTGGCATGCTCATAAAACTCCACAGCGCCCCCAGGTTGTTCAGTGTAAATATACCGGTATGTGGCCAGATTATGAAGCTGCAGAAATAAATTGTTGGCCCATTGAGCATACTTGGATACTGTAGTCTATGTGACTCCATGGAGATTATCGTGTGTGTGTGTGGCAAGTATAGCAACCAAGTGAACAAGGGGAAATGTGTAGTAACGTACTTGCATATTTGAAAATCTAACTAATAACGGATTACTTGAGTTGCAAAACTTGTTACGTTAATCATTACAACAATAAACTCATCTGAGTACTCTCAGGAGCAGTGTTGGGTAACACGCCCCCAGCACTGCTCCTCTCTACACCTGTCCCTCAGACCTCCACTGTGTGTGTGCTGCAGGGAGGTGCTGCGCTCCCTCTATGACGAGGTGCTCCTGGTGGACCTCCTGGACTCGGCGGACGCCACCAGCCTGGCCCTGATGAGCCGGCCCGACCTGGGCGTCACACTGACGAAGCTGCATTGCTGGACGCTCACGCGCTACGCCAAGTGTGTGTTCATGGACGCAGACACGCTGGTGAGCAGCTGTACGCCCGGGGTTAGCCCAGCGCTGTGGTCTTAGCCCGGGGTTAGCCCAGCGCTGTGGTCTTAGCCCGGGGTTAGCCCAGCGCTGTGGGGTTAGCCTGCAAGATTTCTCAAATCAGAGTTCGCTTTTATGAACACATTGGCGTGGAAGCACACAGTTGGCAATAAGGACATTCTCAATATTCCTACTTCATTTAGTGTTTGTGTTGTAAAACATCGTTGAATAATGCGGTACTCTATACCCTCCTCCTGCGTCTCTCTAAGTGTAATCTGTTAATACAACTGATGTAGTGTCAGTGTTTCTCCTGACTTGTGGCGCTGTGGACAAATGGTCTTATTGATACAGTAGCTTTTTGTCCTCGGTATATGATTGAAGTTTAAAAATGTACTTTACACATCAGTTTGTTGCAGACGTCCATGTATTCCCGAGCAGATGCACTGGAACACATTTATGTTGGATGTCGGTAAAGCCTACTCGGAAATATTGACTTCTGACCTGCAATGGAGCCCAGCTTTAGCCCAGCATTAGCCGGCTCTGTGGGGTCGGCCCAGCAACGTTGTTGTATTGTGTACAGGAATGTTGTAGCACTCACCCGTGTTGTGACCACATGTTACAGTCAGGGATTGTAAGTTTAGCGTGTATCTCCTCACCGCTTGCTAGCTTCCCACTGTAGTATATGGTGCAGACCGCACCACACAACATTATGCCAGCCTTAGCAATGTGTGTCCAGTGTGGCGGCGAGGCTTCTGAGGGAGCAGTCTATGGCGTTGAAGGGAGAGGTTTATGTTTTGAGTTAAAATGTCTAGTCTTTACCCAGAAGCCCTCCTTTGGTGGGGGTGTTTTAGCCTACTGCTTCCACGGCAACAGTTCTGTTGTCCTCCACAGGTACTGTCGAACATAGACGAGCTGTTTGAGAGGGAGGAGCTATCGGCAGCGCCTGATCCTGGTTGGCCGGACTGCTTCAACTCGGGGGTGTTTGTGTTCAAACCGTCAAATGAGACGCACGAGAAGCTGGTCGCCTTCTGCAGCGAGAACGGCAGCTTTGACGGTACGCATGTTCGATTCCTTACGTCATCTTAGCTGACATATCCTTCCTTTCACCCAACCCCTCAAGCTTACTCAATTATTAAAATTTTGTATTGATTTTAATGTAAGCTAAACAAGTAGCCATAACAAGGCATGGCAGTATGTTTTTCCAGTGAAGGGAAGCTACCCTTATAGCCCTGACGTGGAATGGACTCAGTTGGGCAGCTGTGTTGGGGTGGGAGGTGCATCACTGTTTGGTAAGGGGGGGAGGTCATACATTGCATCAGTTACTGTTTGGGGGGGGCATCAATCATCCTGACTGTCGTTACTATTTATACTTGTCATGAAGGTGTGTGTGTGTCTCAGACCAGTGGAGGCCCACGGGGAACATTCTGCTGTCAGGATAGTGAAGCTAGTGTATCATTATGGGATGGATGTTGTCAGCATCTACTTCGAGCGAAGCTGCACCCCCAACCCTGAGTTTGTGGTGCCACTCCCACATGTTGTGATTAAAACAGTGTAGGACTTCCCCAGGGTGGCAGCCATGCTCAACAGGTGTAGCTATGACAACTGAAACGTGTGTGTGTGTGTGTGTGTGTGTGTGTGTGCTATTGAAGCCGCTGTCTGTCACCGGAGTCGGCCGTCGGGAACATCTGATGCACCAGGACATCAGCCAGGCCAACTGTCAAGGCTTAGGCTAGCAGTTAGCTTAGCACACCTGCTGAGCTCAAGGCTTAGGCTAGCAGTTGGTTCACACTAAGCTTGTTGACATGGTGATGGTGTGTTTGCACGCGATCATGACAGTCTGACACTCTCCGCAAAGAAATTACATGTTGCTCTTTAACTGGAGTTCTGCTTGTCTAATGCGGCCTAGCTGAGAGCCCGGCAAGTCAAATGTCCCACATTCCCGGACATGGGGAATGTTGTTTGTTTTCCCATCTTCCAGTAGCTAATTAAATCTAGTGTCACATTACAATCAAAATGTATGTATTAACTAAGTCTTCCATTCGCTATACGCAGATCACAGATGACCTCATGGCATACATTTGTTTTATTTTGATTCTATCTTCTTCTGTCCATCTTCCAGGTGGAGACCAAGGGGTTCTCAATAGCTACTTCAACACATGGGCAACAGCAGATATCTCCAAACACCTCCCATTCATCTACAACCTCAGCAGTATTGCCATCTACTCCTATGTCCCGGCATTCAAACAGTCAGTATCTGAGCATGCTCCCCCAGGTTCAAGGGATAGCGCTGTAGTGCTCCACTGCTGCTTACAGGGATGCATATTGCTGTAGATGAAACAGATCCAGTGCTGGTCAAAGCGTGGTCTTAATGCTGCGCTATTAGAGTGTGTATAACTGGTATTTAAAATTATATACAACCTCTATCTTCCACAAATTTTTGAGATTCAGTAGCCACTAGTGATATTTAATTATAGATATTCCTGTTTTATTTAACCTAGAATACACTTGAAACAATCAAATTTTGCCTATTGCGTCAATGTGAGATTACATACTGCCATCTTAGTTTCAGGGTCTTGAGTTTTAAGTGTGCTGATCTGTGAAGCCACAGCTTCTGTGTTCTATGTTGAGGTTTAAAAGTTCAGCATCGCTCTTGACACATTTGTTTAGATGAGTAATGCTCAGCCAAGGACAAGTTCATGTTTATATTAAATTACAAAGAGGTGATGAGACTTGGAACAAACATGAAGCATCTCAAAATAGAGATCTCAACACACATGCTTGTCTCTGACTGTTGACGTCTGTCTGTGACTGAAGGCCAACCAGATAACTATTGAGCAGTTTAAAGGGACATTCCTAGATTTGTCAGATTACCGTTGTGTTGAAAATGGAGTGTGACCGGCACCAGAGAACCCAAAACACTGCTCTCCCATCCTCCGCAGGTTCGGCCACCAGGCCAAGGTGGTGCACTTCCTGGGCAAGGTGAAGCCCTGGAACTACTCGTATGACACCCAGAGCGGGGAGGTCAAAGGTCACACCTCTGCCCCGGACCTGCGACAGTTGCACGCCGACTACTTGCTGCTGTGGTGGCAGCTGTACCACCAGTTGGTGCTGCCGCCCCTCCAGCAGGCCTACGGAGACACGCCTTTTAACACCGGCTGTGTGCAGGTGAGCCGTAAGACATTAGCATGCTAGCTAGTAGCTACTATACACAGGTGATCCTGGCCCTATAGATGTTAGCATGCTAGCTAGTAGCTACTGTATACAGGTGAGACTGGCCCTATAGATGTTAGCATGCTAGCTAGTAGCTACTGTACACAGGTGAGCCTGGCCCTAGAGATGTTAGCATGCTAGCTAGTAGCTACTGTACAACGGTGAGCCTGGCTCTATAGATGTTAGCATGCTAGCTAGTAGCTACTGTACACAAGGGAGCCTGGCCCTATATATGTTAGCATGCTAGCTAGTAGCTACTGTACACAGGTGAGCCTGGCCCTATAGATGTTAGCATGCTAGCTAGTAGCTACTGTACACAGGTGAGCCTGGCCCTATAGATGTTAGCATGCTAGCTAGTAGCTACTGTACACAGGTGAGCCTGGACCTATAGATGTTAGCATGCTAGCTAGTAGCTACTGTACACAGGTGAGCCTGGCCCCATAGATGTTAGCATGCTAGCTAGTAGCTACTGTACACAGGCGAGCCTGGCCCTATAGATGTTAGCATGCTAGCTAGTAGCTACTGTACAAAGGTGAGCCTGGCCCTATAGATGTTAGCATGCTAGCTAGTAAGGGTGGGAATCACCAGGCCCCACAATACGATATTGCCATTTTGCAATTTTACTCTTTCCAACTTCAAATTATGTCCCCCAAAGGAAAACTTTGTCTGATAGATAGATAGCTATAGTGCTAGATAGATAGATAGCTATAGTGCTAGATAGCTATAGTGCTAGCTAGCTACTGTGTACAGGTGAGCCTGGCCCATTTAAATGTTGGCATGCTAACTAGCAGTTGCTATATGCATGTGTGGAGGGCAACCTGTTCCTGCTCCTACGTGCTACTAACTACACAGTGGCTTAGCTCTAGTGCATGAGGACCTCTCCCCCCTGCATGGGAGCAGCGGCCCGCTGGTTGTTTGCAGTGAACATTGGGTCTCTGGTTGAGTGAGACTGGAGCTTCTTTCTCCATGCGCATCATGCCAGTTGCCATCACGACTGTTCTACTGGGAACTCTGGCTCAGAAGGCATCTTGCACACACCATGCCAGTTCCTCCAGTTTGGCTCTTTGGTGTCTTGGCTTGGCAAGGGTAGGGTTCTCTTCAGTGAGATGGGAGGATGTCATGTGGTCTGTGAGGTAACGCTTGATTTTTGTCAGTTGTGAAAGAGGTGTGGTTGGCTGTGTTGGAAGACTCACCGACCATTCTAGTCCTGTGCTTTGGCAACACTGGTGAAACAAGTGTGTTGCAATAAAAACATTGTATAGGGCTTATGGCTGCATGACATTGTGTAACATGTAAAATATGGCTTGTATAGGGCTTATGGCTGCATGACATTATGTGTAACATGTTAAATATGGCTTGTATAGGGCTTATGGCTGCATGACATTATGTGTAACATGTTTAACATGGCTTGTATAGGGCTTATGGCAACATGACATTATGTGTAACATGTTTAACATGGCTTGTATAGGGCTTATGGCTGCATGACATTATGTGTAACATGTAAAATATGGCTTGTATAGGGCTTATGGCAACATGACATGTGTAACATGTTAAATATGGCTTATGGCTGCAAGACATGTGTAACATGTTTAACATGGCTTGTATAGGGCTTGTGGCTGCATGACATTATGTGTAACATGTTAAATATGGCTTGTATAGGGCTTATGGCTGCATGACATGTGTAACATGTTTAACATGGCTTGTATAGGGCTTGTGGCTGCATGACATTATGTGTAACATGTTAAATAGGGCTTATGGCTGCATGACATGTGTAACATGTTAAATATGGCTTGTATAGGGCTTATGGCTGCATGACATTATGTGTAACATGTTAAATATGGCTTGTATAGGGCTTATGGCTGCATGACATTGTGTAACATGTTAAATATGGCTTGTATAGGGCTTATGGCTGCATGACATGTGTAACATGTTAAATATGGCTTGTATAGGGCTTATGGCTGCATGACATTATGTGTAACATGTTAAATATGGCTTGTATAGGGCTTATGGCTGCATGACATTATGTGTAACATGTAAAATATGGCTTGTATAGGGCTTATGGCTGCATGCCATTATGTGTAACATGTTTAACATGGCTTGTATAGGGCTTATGGCTCCATGACATGTGTAACATGTTAAATATGGCTTGTATAGGGCTTATGGCTGCATGACATTATGTGGAACATGTTAAACATGGCTTGTATAGGGCTTATGGCTGCATGACATTATATGTAACATGTAAAATATGGCTTGTGGCTGCATGACATTATATGTAACATGTAAAATATGGCTTGTGGCTGCATGACATTATGTGTAACATGTAAAATATGGCTTGTATAGGGCTTATGGCTGCATAACATGTGTAACATGTAAAATATGGCTTGTATAGGGCTTATGGCTGCATGACATGTGTAACATGTTAAATATGGCTTGTATAGGGTTTATGGCTGCATGACATTATGTGTAATATGTAAAACATGGCTTGTATAGGGCTTATGGCTGCATGACATGTGTAACATGTTAAATATGGCTTGCATAGGGCTTATGGCTGCATGACATTATGTGTAATATGTAAAACATGGCTTGTATAGGGCTTATGGCTGCATGACATTATGTGTAACATGTAAAATATGTCTTGTATAGGGCTTATGGCTGCATGACATGCAAGACTGGCACTCAGTTATCTTTTATAGTATAGAAGAAGGTGGTCATTTACAAACACTAATATCATTACTGGCCAAGTTACTCAAATAGCTCAACATGCCTTTTGTTAAATTACCCAGCACTCTGTCAATGAGAACACCAAATGGTGCAGACTATGCAAACACTAGCCTTGGCAATGTTTCCAATGTGGGGAGCATGTCTTCTGAGGAAGCACACTATGGCATTGAAGTTTTTGTGTGTATATGGATGTTTAAAAAAAAAAGCAAAACGTTTTTTTTAATCTAAATTATTTGCAATTATCACTGGAGGGGAAATGTAGAATTTTGAACAGTTTTTTTTACGAAGAGTTCAAATAAGCTTATTCAGCATTGTTTACGCCACCTGGCCTGTAAAGAGCTGTGCTCCTATTGGCTGTCCACAGGAGGAGGTCCAGGAGGTGGAGGAAGAAGTGCGGGTGGAACCAGCGCCACTCCCCACTGCCCCCCTCCCTCAGAAGTCGTCTGCGGAGCGGAGGCAGTGCTGGGAGGCTGGCCAGGCAGACTACCTAGGTGAGGACGCCTTCGCCAACATCGAGCGCAAGCTGGACGCCTTCCTCAAGTAGCGGACGGGCTGACGGACAGCCGGGGGCCCAACCACGTGTCTGGAGGCGGGATCTACTGTACAGCCCAGCAGGAGTGGTTGACATGGGGAGGGGGGGGGGTGTCACTCCTGTGTGCTGAATGTGTTGTGTGAAATAGAGACACTGAGCTAAACCTATCACTGTCCGTCATTTCTCTGTGGGCTCTCCTGGTCAATCTGACGACGTCAGACGTCTTGCATGTACACACTGAGGCCGGGAGGGGGAGGGGGGTGCAGTTTGCAATAACATTAGACATGACATGTAATGTCACTTCTGGTGGTAGTGACTAGCACATTACTAGCAGCACAGTTTACTGAATCTATCTATTTCAACCCAAACGTCACTAAACTGCAATTAAAACAGACCGCCACATCACTGATCAACTACCTCAACATAGAATCATAAAATATACAACAGATTTGGTTTGACATTGTCAAGGTAATTGGACAGAACCCTCCACCCTTATTGGGTAGTCTTCCAGAGGGTTTGTAGCTTAACGCCTGTACAGATGGACCGTTTCTTTTAAGAAGAGATTTTCTATGGTAATGGGGTTTAGATGCGGTCCTGCAGACAATAAGTCGCTTTATCTAGTTGAAACATGTCCCAAGTTCGTTAGACTGGATGGTATTTCTACCAGCTGCAGGGCTACTTTGAAGAAAACTGGCCATTGAAAGCAGTTTGAGGAAACTTATTCTAAACTGAACGCCCTCACGCCACAATCATAAATGGCTCTAATCAATCTCCAGTCCCCCTAAAGACACTAACACTGTTTCAACGATGAAACATGGCATAAATTCGGGGTCTGGAGTACTTCATACTAGCGAGATATGGCTAAATGACTATTTGAGGGCCCATATATTCTGTGGGCTACATGTCGTATAACCTGGTCCACAGCCATTTCTGCTCCATAGTTTTGTTTCCAGAAGCAGTAAGCTGATTGGTTGTTCCCTCACTGACCTAACCACCTGTAGGGAGCCTCTGGTTTCAGCTCCACCAATTCACCTGTAACGTTGGGACTGTGTAAACCAGAGCTCTGTCTGTTGGTTCAGCAAGCAGACAATACATCTGTAGTTACTCCAGCCCAAACGGATGCCACTTTACACACCTTCACATGCTCCAACAGCGCACGCACACAAACCCTTCACCACTCCACTCCCATATGAAATACTCTACTTACTTTTCAGGCTATACATGCAAATGGTTGGTATTGAGGGGGAAGGAAGAAACCTTGTAGTGTATGTATGCATGGGTATGCACCCTGTGGATGCTACTGACCTGTGCTTGCTTTTGTTCCTATAAATGTATTTCCCTGTTGAAGCTCTAATAAAGCACTGGCTAAAGTCACGGCTCCGTCAGCTCATTCTGCAAATCACATTAAACCGATGCAACACCGCCATGGCTCTGTAAATACAAAGTGGTGCAGACCGCGGCAATGTGTGTACAATGACAGTGAAGGGAGATGTTCTACAGTTTAAATATATCGACGTCTAGAATCACTGCCCACCACAACGCACCATGTAACTTGTTAAAACCATATTCACACTAGTACCACGGGGGTGAAAACAGTGCTTTAACTAGGAACAAACTTTAATGATTAACACACCTTCAATACATTTCCAAACAAGAACGTGGTTAACCACTAACATGGTCAGTCAATAACAATAGGCATCAAAATACAAACAATATAAGCAGCTGTAGTCTAGAACTTGAATTGAGAAAAAACATTCCTTTGGAAAAACCACTAGGTAAAGTGTAACATTAGCAAACATAGCATCTAGATCTCCATCAGGGCTCTGATGTCATCAATTCGAGACGATTTCTTGGAGCCGAAAGCCTTTTCCAGAAGATCTTGCTTCTCTCTTTGTATCTTTACCATCTTCTCCTCCACAGAGTCCTTCACAATGAACTGGACACAAGAGGATGAGGTTGCTATAGATCTACACCGTCAAAAAACACTGTCTAGTACATTGTAAAATAATATATAAAATCTTAATCTATTTTCATAAGTTAGATAATTTGTGTTACAATAACAGTTTTTATCCCTGGCTTGACCGCAAGTTGCTTCTCCAGCAACTGATCAACGGATCAACCAGGACACGTGTTAGCAATGCTAGCCTGGAGCTAGTCTCTACATTTCCCCCATCCTGGCCTCACTACACTGGTTGCCCATACATTTTAGGATCAATTTTTAAATTATTTTGTTGACTTAAGGGCCTAAATGGATCAGCCCTACCATACATCTCAGAGCTGCTACACTTATATGCACCTACCCGTACACTCAGGTCTGACCAGCTGCTCCTCAGCGTACCAAAAGCAAGGCGAAACATGAAGGGGGCTCGAGCCTTTGCTGTGCAGCTCCTACATTGAGGAATACTTTACCTCTCCCCATCAGACAGGCGTCGTCTCTGTCTGCTTTTAAATCGCTCTTAAAAACCCACATGTTCTCTTTGGCTTTAGAAAACCGACAGTGATTTCATTGTTTTATTTGTATTTGATGTTTTTATTGTTTTATTTGGGTCTTATTTGTGCCGTACATTTAATGTTTTATATGAATTTTACTGTCCAGCACTTTTTGACTACTGTTTTTTGTTTTAAAGTGCTATATAAATACATTTTATGTTTTATATGCATTTTACTGTACAGCACTTTGTGACTACTGTTTGTTGTTTTAAAGTGCTATATAAATACATTTTGCTTGCTACATTCGCACTACTGTCGGGTCCCCTCTGTGGGAGGTTCCTGACCTTGGTGACCACAACCTTCCTCTTCTGGCCCAGGCGGTGGCAGCGGTCAATACACTGATCCTCAGTGGCAGGGTTCCACGCCTGAAGAAGAACAACTTCATTCAGAGAGCACCATTAAAACAGTGAAGTGCTATGACATCATATATCATAGCACACCACACACACACTCACTCACTGGGTCCATGAGGAAGACACGTGAGGCAGCGGTCAGGTTAAGCCCCACCCCCCCGGCCTTGAGTGACAGCAGCATGATGGAGGGGCTGCCGGGGGCGGGGCTCTGGAACTGCTGGATGACATCGGCACGCCTCTTCTGGCTCAGGGAGCCGTCCAGACGCAGGAAGCTGAAGCCCTGCCCCCTGCAGGAGGGGAGAAGTACTGCTTCAAGTCAACTGTGCGTGTGTCTGTGTGCGTTAAAGCACCCCTCTGTGAACCTACGTGAGCTTCTATCTGCCAGTAGATGTCCGTCAGCCACCAGCAAGTCAAATGCTCTGTGAGAAGACCTGCTCTGGTCCATGATTCATCCTACCTGATCATGTGTGACCAATCAGGGACTCTCTATCCCCGATTAGTGTCCTTGATCAACCTCTTAATCACAATCATTGTGAAAACACCATGTTTTCTTTCGCTTTTCTGCCATGGTATAGCTGCGCTTGTTCCTCAGCAAGAGAGAGATGGAGGTTTGTTGTCACGTGAACGACATTGACCCCAGGCAAGGTCAGAGTTCATAGGCTACACTGTTATTGTTTTGAAAATGTTACATTAAATACTGTCATTTTCAGATCTAGCTAGGGCTGGGCGATATGGACCATAAATAATATCCCGATATATTTAGGTTGAATACCGATACACGATATATATTAGTATTTTATATAAAGTGGGCTAAATCTTCAGGCATAGAGGAAAAAAAATTGAAACCCGACGAATTTTTTTTATTTTTAGTGACATTAATTGAGACGTGAGCTTTCTATGGTGACTCCGCCCCTTTGACACCCTGAACGCACTAAGTGCAGGCATGGAGGGAGAGACTAACAAATCGAAAAAGTCATGAAGAAATGCATAATATAACTATATCTATATAAACGATATTGTCTAATTTTATATCTCTTTTGAAATATTTCGGTATATCGCCCAGCCCCAGATCTAGCCAACATCAAAAAGAACAG
Source organism: Forbesichthys agassizii (assembly GCA_026546735.1). Classification (NCBI taxonomy): domain Eukaryota; kingdom Metazoa; phylum Chordata; class Actinopteri; order Percopsiformes; family Amblyopsidae; genus Forbesichthys; species Forbesichthys agassizii. The sequence goes on along the minus strand of JAODLL010056584.1, from coordinate 4,256 downwards.
CAACACAAGTTAATACAATTTTAGAGGGAGCTCCATCCATGGCCCACCTGAGGGTCTCTAGGCTCACCTGAGGGGGTCTAGACCCACCTGAGGGTCTCTAGGATCACCTGAGGGGGTATAGACCCACCTGAGGGTCTCTAGGCTCACTTGAGGGTCTCTAGACCCCCCTGAGGGTCTCTAGGCTCACCTAAGGGGGGTATAGACCCACCTGAAGGTCTCTAGGCTCACTTGAGGGTCTCTAGACCCACCTGCGGGTCTCTAGGCCCACCTGAGGGTCTCTAGGCTCACTTGAGGGTCTCTAGGCCCACCTGAGGGTCTCTAGGCTCACCTGAGGGGGGCCTCCAGCCTGCTGAGGAAGCGTGTGAACTGGGAGACCACCACACACTTGGTGCTGGCGTCCTCAGAGCGAACCCTGGCCAGGTTGGCAAGCAGGGCTTCCACCTGGGGACAGGAAGGTCACATGGTTAGTGTACCGGTTGTCACGACAACGCCCCTTTGACTAGCTGCTTCATGCAGATCACCTGTATGCTGTCATGGGGTGTGTGTGTGTGTGTGCGCACCTTGGAGCTGCTCCTCCATTCCCCAGGTAGCTCCTCCTCCTCCTGGGTCTCCTGGGGGAAGTTCACCAGCTGACTGAGCTGCAGAGATGTTCTGCATAGAGGACACCTGGATGCCTCCTGCACACACATGCACAGTATAGACTTTATTATTACTACTACATGGCGAGAGAGAGACAGACCCTCCCTGCACTGATGACCCGTGTGATGTAGGGCTATAGACTGTTATTACTACATGGAGAGAGAGAGACAGACCCTCTCTGCGCTGATGACCCGTGCGATGCAGGGCTGGCAGTAGACGTGGGCGCAGGGCGTGATGACGGGCAGACGCAGGGACTCCAGGCACACGGCGCACTCCTCGTCCCCCCCGCTGGACAGCACCTCACGCAGCCTTTCCACCAGACGCTCACGCTGCTCCCCGGTGGTGGAGCCCCCTAATGGGGGGAGGGGGAGAGACACGTGTGTTTAGACAGAGAGGAGAAGAAGTGGGTGAGAGACACAGAGAGAGAGAGAGAGAGAGGTCTCACCCAGGTCAGAGGTCACCTTAGCCACCAGGTCAGGATGGCAGCACATCTGTCTCAGCCTCATCAGGATGGCCAGAACATCTGCATAGTTCCTCATTATTGTGCCTTCACTCACATACCTGCATGGGCACGCTCACACACAAGCATGCACGAGTGCACACACAGACACACACATTCAAACATACACACACCGCCTCAAGTACACACAGGCACACGCTCGCACACACAAGAATGCACACACACACACACACACGTCAGAATCACCGTTTCAGATGAAAAGTAATTCATAATTATTATTATTATTTTATTTCAGTAGACATCGATCAACCCTAACGCGCGTAACGTAAACACAAACATAAACAAGATGAAAGGTCTGTCTGAGACGCAGACCCACATCTGTGCCCACCCACACACATACACCCACACTCACCCACCCTCTCACCCCACCCACCTGTTGATGGTGTCCCTCCCTTGAAGCTGCGCCAGCTCATACTGCTCCCTCTCCTGCTGACTCAGCTCAATTTGCTCCACGTACACTGTCTTCTCAGGCAGGGCCACCAGGGGGCGCCCGTCCACTTCACTGGCCTTGGTGCGCCGCAAAGTGATGCACTTCACCAGGGTCTGTAGGTTCCTGCCAGGGTGTAAAGGTTCTGACATGGTTAACACACTGTTTACACATGGTTTACACACCGTTAAATAAACACTGTTTACACACCGTTAACACACTGTTTACACACTGTTAAATACACTGTTTACACATGGTTTACACACCGTTAAATAAACACTGTTTACACACTGT
>JAODLL010056573.1:0-18542 GCA_026546735.1 Forbesichthys agassizii | reverse complement strand
GTTCAGAGCACATTTTATGACCAATTCATGCAAAACTCCACGTAATCCCAAGGGGTTCACATACTTTTTCTTGCAACGATACAGTATGTTTTGAATACTTTATGGTATTTCTGAATGAGTATTCAAATACTTGTTCTCAAAAACACCATAAAAACATATCTATAATTAACTATATGAACTAACTATAATAAATGTTTCAGAACCTGTTAAAATTCAAAGTGGGCGGCAGGACCGTTTATAATAATAGAGTATTTGGGGCCAGCCCTTTCCAGGCTTTCTTAAAAGCCACCCCCCACACTCACACCATCAACAAACATGTCCAAAGTGGGAGGGGCCATGCTTAGTGGCAGGAGTTACATGACCAGTCACTAGACTGGATAGTAGCCAGCTGCTCTTACAGTACATGACACCACTTTCACCCCCCTTAATAAGGAGGAGCAGATTACACACAGCGCCTCCTCTGAGGCTAGGGTGAGGGCCTAGGGACCTCCCTGTTCTACAGAGGGTGTAGCCCGCCACCCCTGCCTTCCCCACAATCTGATCTCATTGCCACTAACAGTCACAGTGTAGTCTGAGACACAGCACTGGCTAACTGCGTCAGTGCCCGCCTACTTGTCAAGCAAGGTATTTTGATTGGCAGGCAGGACGACCAACTACGTAACTGAATGAACAATTTGGACATTTAAATGACATTGAGGAATTTGTTGGAAAACGAAACAACAGGACTCTGTTTGTTTACAGGTCTTGGAAATCTGTACAATTAGTAGGTTATGGTTACTGCTTAAAATACATGTTTAATTTTAAATGAGTAAATAAAGCAGTGCACTAGCGTTGCACTGGAAATTACACACACATACTTGTGAGTGACAATGCTGACAGCCAATGGAAACTGACTGAGTGTCACTTCTCGAAAGTCTTGTGTGGAGCTTCCAGGGGTATATGTGTCAGACGTTCAGCAGAGTTATCTATGTGATGTAGTGCTGATGGACGCAGGAGGCTGAGACTAGATGTTTTTCCTTGCTCGCAGGTTAAGAAGGTATTTGTTTCCATGTGAAATGTAGGCTGTAAAGCCCTTTGAGACTGTGATGTGATCAAGAGCTATATAAATAAAATTAATAAAAGCTAATATTTATAAGTGCACCAGAGAGCCCATTTCAAAATCCTAGCACAATAAGAAAGAGTAGGTGTATTGTACTGTGTGTGACATATGGCTAATAGAGATAAGGAATGCTATCGTACAGTAGGTTGACTGCACAAACTGTATTGTACGTGACAAGGAATGTACAGTACAGTATGTCAAAGGGGAATCCCATGGTGCATTCAGTAAGCAACACAGTGAGGGTCCCATGTAAGTCAGAAAATACCAAAACATGTAGTGTAATCTATGCTGTACCCAGAGAACTACAGTATATAAGGCTGTACCACTATACACATGTCTCTCTGCTAAGCACTCTAGTTACTGTTGTAGGATTGTCCATATGGACAACCACAGCAACGGCTGCATTGTAATGTCATGCTGGTCGATAAAGTTGATCTATACATCTGTTGTATCTACAGTATCAATCTATTTACTGTATTAATTTATCATTCATCTACTGTACTGTACCCATCCATCCTTCCACCTATTGTATCTATTAGATCTTTGAGTTCAGCTCATGATGAATGGGGTCAAAAACAAAAGTCTTGCTTTATAATTTTGTTCAGTGTATAAACACTGTCCGTCCATCCAATCTAATATAGTTCTCCCTGTGGTTCCTCTTCCAGTGGCTGTGTTCTCCCAGCATGCAACACCAGAGGAGGACTCTTTGCAGCGATGCCCTCTGCTTCCTGCTCATAACCCCATTGGCCAGCCTGTCTGGCTGGCTGTGTGTGCAGGGAGCACTGGCCCTGTACCATACCAAGAGCATGGAGGCCCTGGGCCTTCTGCTGCTCACCCTCGCCCTCTTCACCATTTACCTGCTCTGGACCATGGTGAGCCTCAAGTCACACCGTCTATCCATTTATGGAGGTTTTCCATTCATCAGACATTACCTTAGCATTTTCTCAGGATAAACATGTATAGAATACAAATGTATTAAGGAGAAGAAACCAATCAAAACACATTTTACATAGGAAAGGGATGCTTGGAAAAAAGTAAAGTAGCATATAGTTCCTATTTAACCAGAATAATTACAATGAACTGAACTACAAGTGACAGCACTTTGCTGGCAACCACTAGTACACCAGACTTTATATACTGTAGTATCTTCTTTCCTAAACCTATCCACCAATGTTGTTTTATTTATTAACTGACACAGTATATTCACGTTACACTATCTTGTGCTTTTCATTTTCGTAAGGTTCAATAATTATTTCAATATTTTTCTGGCAGTTTTTCCTTGTGCCACTTAATTTCCTTTTCGCTAATGCCCACAAAGCATTTGTTTTGGTGAGTTGGTGGGTAGCTTACCTACCTAGGTCACATGACTATTCCGAGTGCATATCAGTGCATGTCTTGTGGTTCTATATTAGACCCAAACTGCACTGCAAACACAGCACAGTCTTCTGAACTTCACACTGGTGTTTCAGCCCCTGGTGACACTCGAGTCCCTTCTTGTCACTCCACCAGGTCTCTATGCGATACCACCTCCCAATGTTCCAGGCCTGGAGGCACACTGACCAGAAGGTGAGGCTGCAGGTCCCGTTGCCAACGAAAGTAACAACCGTGGCAACAAGGCCCTCAACCCCACCTTCCTCAGCAACACCACCAGCAACGAGACTGGTGTAGATCTGGCCAGCCAAACGCATGCACCTTCGCAAACATCGTGTGATTGATCACGCTCCCTCACACGATGACCATTTGGCAGGCCAGAGCTGCTGCCAGGACTGGATGGATTATTGATGCGTTTCAGGATGAGACCCATTTCTCCAGTTTCAGGAGAAAACTTTAAGACAATGGATTTGCTTGAGGACCTTATTTTATTTTTAACCAATGTAGAAGTCTACTTCAGTTTAGAAGCCTTAAATACACCAGTCTTAAAATACTTTTGAACCTTCTAAGGATCTGCCGATTATGAAACCTTTGAAAAGGCGTCAGGAAAATGATGACATTTTCCGAGAAGTGAGGTAGTTCAGCACCTCCATAATATGACATTGAAATACAAACTGCTTCAGCGATGATAATGTAAAGTAGTTTAATGCAAATTACTTGTATTGGCAGTTACCCTCAGATTATACTAAACAATCATGTGAAAACTGTTTTCCCAATTTAATATTTCTATGGCTACATTTTTCTTGTGAAGCTGAAATATAACCAATGTTCTCTCAAGTAGGCTATATTTGTTTAGAAAACTTTATTATGCAAACTTCATAGCTCAAGTACCTCCACGTTTGGAGAATCCACACAGACACATTTGAATTAAATAACATTTCAGTTGAACTCGCTTATTTTGCGATAATACATTGTTTCAGTAAAGTGCAAAAAGATCATAGCAATTTCTGTGACAGAAGCAAATAAATGTCAAATCCATAATTCACATTTGGCAAGCAGTTAGCAAACTTGACATGGCTCACTTGAATGCTGAATAGTAGTTTAAAATGAAAACGATGAAAGGAGTTTTGGAAAGGTTTAAATAAATGTTCACAATCTATACAGCAAGTTTGTATATAAAGAATCACCCCAGCCCTCGCAAAATGTTAAATACTTTTGAATTTGGGTTTTATAAAGCTACCTAGCAACCATGCGGTCTTGCCTGCCAGAACAGCTTTAATAAACCGCCCTAGAAAAGTATATGAAATAAAACGGCGGGCCAAGGGTCACATTCAAGTGAGGGTTGTCTATTAAATGAGGAATGCTGTTGTGTACGAGGCACTATATGTCACAGTGGGGTCCAAAGCTCCCCCACCCACCCACCCCTTGAAAACTTGTCAAGCGCGTTGCATGTTCCAGAGTCGCTGGGCTGCGATAGAAGCTGGGCACCACTGAGAAGACAGTCCAGCAGGTGTGGAGGGGAAGCTAATCTTACATAACAGCACAACTCGCCTCCTTGTTAGAGAGATCCTGGAAAACATGCAGAACAAAAACACGCTTTAGGAACTACATGGGTGGATGGATAAGATGGAGACTAATCTAATTAGTTGTTCTAAAACCAAAGACCAGGAAACCCCGAGGGGTCTGAGATGTTTGAAGGTGGCTGGGATAGTCAACAAGACCTTTGTTAGTGTTGCTGAAATTCATACAAAACTTAAATGTGTATTTTTCAGTGATGTGCAAGCAACTAATAACCAAATTTGAGAACCACCCATTTATTGGGACACAAGGGGAGTTCAGAGGGAATTGGCACTAGTTGTGTTACGGCCCAGGCAAACTTGACGGAAATATCGGTAGGCACACAGTCCATGTTTGTCCTCTAGAATCTATGTGGACTACAGACTGCAATAGATGTCCTAATAAGCTCACAAATGAGTGTTCTAGGCATGTAAACATTATGATTTCTTCCCAGCGAATCTTAGTTACAACAATATTGTCCATGGGAAACAATGTGTGCAGGTAAAATCGTAGTTCCAAATACTGTTTCGCTAATTCCAAAGTTTTTGTATACAGAAATAGATGTGCAGTATGCTGGGAACAGCCCGAGCACCGTTCTGTGTCTACGCTGTGCGAGGTCACGCATTTGGTAGTATGCCTGGGCCTTTAGTGGATGGCAATGCAGCAAATAAGCTTGTGTTTGCGAGAGGCGCGCAGCCATTGGCCGGACACAGACATCCTTTGCTTGATGCTCCTCGTGATTCATGCAGCAGCCAATTGGTTCATTTTAAATCACGACAGTTAAAATTATAGCCTCGTGAGGTCATGATGTCTTGCGAGAGTAGGCTTCAGTTTGACTTCGCCACGAGGATCAGAGTAGAGAGCTTTAAATCATTGCAACAACTGAACTCACCAATATTGATACTACGGGTGTGGTTTAGGTGTGGTGACAGCAACAGCTACTTGAAAACAACAATGACAGTTGTTCATCCAATAAACTATTTTCTGGATGTTCAGTTTCAATGGACGGCTCCCCAGATGGACTTGTGTCTAAGAATCCATGTGGTGTGCCAGGTTAGTAAAACGCTGCTGAACAAACCACGAGCATCACGAGCGATGTGTAGTGTGTTAGCAGCGATAGCATCCTTTAAAGCACAACACGCGTTGGAGGTTTGCGTTTGTTAGCGCAAGGCGCGCAAGCACATGGGCTGGGGGGGGGGGGAAAGGTTGGGGTGAGTAGTGGGCGGTGCTCAGGGAAAGATGCTCTCCTCACCTAGACGACGGCAGGCTGTGGTCTGCACTCGGCCTCAAGACACGGCACAACACTTCTTTTTTTTCCTCTTTAGCTTTGCACGTTGCAGAGGGTATAACACAGTAACTGAGTGGTAAACATTGTGTTTGGTCCATGCTCTGAGCAGTGCAGCTTATTCTACAGTGCATGTGTACATGGGATTTTCATAGAAATGGTAACAAATTGCAAACCCCTTCAAAAAAGGTGAAGTCTGCAATTAAAGTAAAATGAAAACAAGTGGTGCGGACTAGAGCCTTTTATTTGTGCCTGACGGCCCTGATTTATAGCTGTCCTACGGGCCCCTTTCACTTCAGATTTGACACCCGTTTTAGGTTCCACCTCCTTTTTATATTATCAATTAATTAAAAGAAACTGATAAATTGATGCTGGTGAAACAAACAAGACGTTTTAAAGACGGTGAGATCAACACCATTGATCAAGTGTTTGGAGTTTGCTTACATCTCATTTAGTTACATCCCGTTTTAGAATTGGAGAAGGCAGACATGCACCTCACTGCGTGGCCCTAATGTGACTCGAGGCCGTCGCAGGTGAAGCCTTTGTAGTTTTCTAACCCTAACTCAGTTTATACTCATGCAGTAATTTGTGACTACAAATGTAAGGTATTGTCATAACAGGCTATTGTTCATCTCACTAAACAGACTAGTCTACATGGCTTTATTGTAATCAAATGGATTCTGTCCTGCTAAAGGCATTTTCACCTATGACGGTTAATAAAACATGACGGCCCCGTTTGTCATCTCGACGGATCGAGAAAGTCTACCAAAAGCACACGTAGGCTACTGGCTGTGTGATGGGGACGGGAGGAGGAAAAGAACTGGCTCATCCCGTTGGGCCGAGAATTCTGTTAAATTGTCTGGCCAGGGCCGGGCTCAGGCCTAGATTAACACCACAACATTATCCCGGCCTTGGTAATGTGAGTCTAATGTAGGGGCAGCGCTGCTGAGGGTGCTTCCTATGGCATTGAATAAAAACATGTTTGTCTTTTTAAAAAAAAAATATAATATGAACTAATATTTCTCTACCTTTGACCATAATCCCTACAACATGGACTAAACAGAAAATATACACATGGTACATTGTTGTAGTGCAGCTGCTCTCCCACACCATCTCTGTATCCCGCAACGGGATGAGATGTCATAATACTTAGGGAGGAGGAGCCAAGGAGGTACAGTAACTGAAGAAGCGCTTACGGCAAGGTGAACGCCAACGGGGACGGTGTTTACCTGTCTCCCGTCTCCACAGTCGTCCTCGTCATCGAACCCCAGCTCGGTGTCCACCTCGCTTCTTCCCTGCACACACACCACCCTTCGCTCTGCCATTTCCTGTTGTGTGCCCGGTGCAGAGCACCACAAGATGTCATTAATAGCTCAATTAAGAAAGGGAAATATCATCATTATCATTTATGCATATTATACAGTTGGGTCGATTGCCTAGTTTACATGAACAGACATTTTCAAACAGATTTTCTGGCTTCATTACAAAGAAAAGAGAAACCCTCTCCATAGAGTACTGTTAAGATGGAATACAAATGTAACTCCATCCACATGAAAGCACATGCTGATGCCATCAAGCCTCTGAAGAAAAACGCCCCACGTAAAACACAGGAGATAACAGTGCATGCTGACGTCAAACACAGGAGATAACAGCACACCAGATGACATTGGCTACACAGTTTAGAAATACCTTCACTCTGGAAGGTCTTTAGTGATTATACACTGTGTGAAAGACCAAGACGCGTAGATGAAGCTAGACATTTAAAAACAGCCGCGTACGTCTGGGCTATCGTGCGCAAAGATTAACGCATGTCGAAAATATATAACATAGTCAGATGTTTTATGACTGCTGCCACTATCCTAACAGAACGTTGGTCGCTACGACAACTGTTGTCAAGTCAATTCGGATATAAAAAAAATAAAATAAAATTTAAAAAATGTCCTCTAAATGTCAGCGGTGGGCGGAGCTTACCTCCTTGCTGGGGTTGAGCAGGACAACCCGCATATTGGTCACCGGACCCCAGCTGCGGTGGCCTTGCAGGACCAGGTCCCCAGGGCTAGTCTCTACCGCTGCGTCGGCCGCCCAGATCTGACAAGTACGGGAGAACAAGCATGCCTCTAACAAGCGCATCATTGGCAGATGAAGCACGCACGTGTTGACAGCTAGACACACCCACCAATGTAATCCTTAGGGCTTGGATAGACTTGCCTTTTAACTATGCGCTCGCTTGGACAACTGGCTGTGTCGTGAACGCCATCGTTCACACAGATACCCATGTACTATGCATTAACTTGAGGATTACACTAGAGGGCACACTTTGACCATGTAAAACAGAGAATTTGCGACAACAAACATGGTGCTACTGGAGGATATTGTTACTGCATAAGTTATAAGGACACCGTTCCATTGCAATTTTTTCCGCTGTTGATGTGTCCCATTATCTCACAACCCCATACGCCCCCTACTGTTGATGTGTGCACTGCACATGCACATAATTAAAATCTTTGAGGAAGTACATGTAAAGGTAAATGGTCTGCATAGCACTTTTCAAACCTCCTGGCCTCTCAAAGAGCTGTATGGTACAGCCTCGCATTCACTCTCACACCGATGGTTGTGTCAGCCATGCAAGGCAACACCTGACCACCGGGGGCGGTTAGGTGTCTTGCTCAGGGACACCTCACCACCTGGTGAAGCGTTAGGGGGGGTTTGATCGTGCACAACCGACAACATACGGACGCAAGATACGCAAAGCGTATGCAGAGTTAAAGAGGAAGCACATCCAAGCCTACAGTCACCCCTACTACTTACAGTGAGGGTCTGGCCGCCAGCCAGGACGTAGGCAGAGGGGATCTGGAAGCAGAATTCACCCGAGTCTGGATACGTGTTCCGCACAACCCATCCCCCTAGTGGTTGGTCCTAGAAATGCAACTAGGAGTCAATTAAAGAAGATCTACACCAGGGGTGCCCAACCCTGGTCCTGGAGAGCTACTGCCCTGCATGTTTTATATGTCTCCCTGCTCCAACACACCCGATTCTAATGAATGGCTCGTTATCAGTCTCTGCAGAAGCCCATTGATTTGAGTCAGGTGTGTTGGAGCAGGGAGACATCTAAAACATGCAGGATAGGGCCCCTCCAGGACCGGAGTTGGGCACGCCTGATCTACACCTTCATCCCTCACAGCGTTAAAAGGTGGTCTGGTCCAGAAGGAATTATTAGACCCACATTTACATCCCATGTCAGTCAGTCACACCGGGATTACAAAGAGATTTAGCATGAATGCTAAAACGGCTAAACGACACTCATGTCCACAAGCTTAACTGAGAAGTCGACAAGGACACCTTTATAATTGGGGCTGGACAATATATCAAAAATGCATATCACAATATATTTCTGATATCCAAACTAACAATATAAGCCTCAGAAATACTGGTGAGAATGCCTACCACTTGCTTTTGTGCAATGCATACACAAGCGGCTGCATCACGAAAGGAATTATACTTGCCTTGCGTGTGCTTGGAGGATTTGTGTGTGTATGTATATTGTCAAGCCCCATTTATAATCCAGAATAATAAAGGTTTTTTATGACATTTAGTTTTACACATACATTTATTAATGTGAATGTCAAGACTATTCCCAATTATACTTTAGAAAAATAAATTCTAAAAGCAACACGATGACGTGCCAATGCCATTCTTACTAATGTATACTTGTGCAGGTGTGTCACCTGGTCAGAGTTGTTCCTCAGAACGACGTAGTTCCCGTCCAGGTCGACCTCGTCCACACTGACGGCGCCGCAGGCGGACGCGTGCGTGGACATCTTGTAGGCGGGCGAGCTGCCGCTGGCGCCCTCGTGTTTACGCTTTTTGCCCCGCGCCGCCCGGGGGCGAGACGTGGCAGCGCGGGACACCGCCCCGTGCTGGGAGGGGCTCGGCGACAGGTGCAGCCTGAGGAGATGCGCGTGCACACAGTACGAACAGCAGCGTGTAATTAAAAAGGCTGCTCAAATCCATTACCGGTTAGGCCAACGCCCACTGGAAGGTTTGGAACGCGGTTATATTTCTTGGGCGTCAAGCCATAAACAGGCACTGAACATCTGAAGGTTTCTGAGCTCCTGTCAATTTTATTTTATCATTTGAACGCTGCATACCTTGACGCATGTCTGTCACTAAATTAATGTTGAAAATATCGTATTTTAAAGTGTGTACACTTGAAAAGAAAATGTTACTGTCCCCAATCGCCCCGGGGACCATCGCCCACCCACCTCTGCTCCTCCACCTCCAGCATCTTCCTGTAGGAGTTGATCTCCATGTCCAGGGCCAGCTTGACGTCCAGCAGGTTCTCGTAGTCCTCCAGCTGGCTGAGCATCTGGGAGCGGCTGCCCTGGAGCTCCTGCTCCTTCTGGCTCAGACGCAGCTGCCAGGACTCACGCTCCCGGTCCAGGGTGCGCTCCAGCTCCTGCACCCGGCCATCCAGCCCTGCTTTCTGGGGTGGGAGGGAGGGTGGAGGTATAGTCATGTATCAAGGATCTACAGATCACATCTGCTGCTAGACGTCACTATGGTTCCTGCCATTGTGCCTTTGAGCCAAGGGATGCAGCCCCGCTGTGATGTACCTCTTTCTGGTACTGCTGCAGCTGGGAGCTGAGGACCTCCATACGCATCTTGGTGGACATCAGCTCATCTCTGGTGGCCAATGCCACATCATTCTTCTCCTGCACAGACTGCTGGGCGTTGTCCAGCTGGTGCACAAATAAATACGTTGTTTATTTCACATGTGCTGCCACATGCAGTGTGGGTTTATTTTAAATGTTGATATCTGATCACACAAATTAGATTATACACTGAGGTAGACTGCGGATCAACCCCGGTACACATGGCGGGACGTTCCATCTGTTTCCATGTTAAGATACACCACTGTAAATACTCCAGGTCAGGGATTGCGACACTAACCATATAAATGTCTATCCAGACAGTTTTGTACCAAGTTTGTAATGATAATTACAAACCCCAACACATTACCCTCGACAGTAAACAACATGGGTGTGCTAAAGTTATTTTCTGACGGTGATCAACAACCTCATACGGACTACAAACTGGATATCCGAGTTCCGTGTGCGTCACCTGCACTGCCCACATTCTGCACCACATCACATGAATTTTACATCGGAAGGCAATGGTGCATCGCCTGCCCAGTTTGACATGCGCATCTGACCGTAGGCCTACCCTTAATTGAAGATTGCCGTCTTACCTTTTGAAGTGCCATCTCTGGTCTCGTCACTAAAATCCAACTCACTGTGAGTGAGGCCATTTGTGTGACTGGTGGAGGGATTTATTACGGCTCCAGATCAAGTCACCACAGCTCCTATTCACTTATTAACACGTTTTCTCCAGACTTCAGTGGCTGTGCAGAATATCCTACTGACTGTCCTGTCTCCACATTAATTCTTCATTCACAAAACATCGCTAGTCTACCTCGAAGAACGCAACCAGGAAGTAATGGAGTTAAACTGTTTAGGGGATATTCTTTTCATTTGGGTTATGGAACGCTTAAAGGCTACTAACCTTCTGCTTCTGAATGAAATTTAAAATAGTGTTGGGCCTTTCTCTCCCACATGGGTTACTTGTAAACTGGTCTTCATAGGCCCTGGAGCTTCAGCCCAGGTAAGCCTGTGCATTAAAGCAGGCCTTCTCTAAAGAGCCTGACCCAACCCACCGTACAATTTATTCTTTAAACAAATCATTGACTCCACCCTAACATCGGCCTACTGCTCCCGTACAGTGCGTGTGTGTGTGCGTGCATGCCTTGGCAGAGAAGGTCTTCTCCAGCTCCTCTTTGTACTGCTGGATCTGCATGTCGTGGTCTTGCCGGAGCTGCTGCATGGTCTCGGCCAGCTTGCTCTCAAACTCCTTCCGTCTCCCAGAATCCACCTCCACCAGACGACTCTCGTGTCTGCTCCGGATCTCTTGGATCTCCTTCACAGGCAGGCAGAATTTAAAACGCTGAGCGTTAATTGTTTGCATTTATTATATCAAAAATTGCATACATTTATTTTGCATTAAGCTGGCATATCTTGTTATAAAAATAGAACACGATTTATTTATCGCAATTATGTAAAGCGTGCGATTAAATTCTGACAGCCCTACATAAGGTCATTAACATTAAAAGGAGTGTATGCCATTTACTTCAGAAGCACATAGTTATATTTGTTGCAATTCTCTTTACATACCGATAGCAAGAAAAAAAAAATGCTCTGACAATATTATTAGAAAGATCAATCATCTGGAAAAGTTGCATGACGTAAAAACCCCATCTAGTCGAAAAATTCGGCCCGAACTTAATTGGTAGCTTTAGCTGTATGTACATGGGTATATCCAAAGCATATCGGTTGGGAATATTACGATAGTCAAATCCACATTAGTTTTGATTAGCTACAGTAGACGTATCTTATGGTCTCAACGTGCTGCACTGCGAATGTCAACTCAAGAGTCTAGTTTGGGGAGCAGAGTTAGTGGCAACATCAAAGTTTTGACGCTTCAGACTTGTCCCCGCTCTCACTTGTAATGAACAACTTGATGCTTACGGTGAACTGATCCTACAGTAGCCTAGTCAGCGCGTGTTCACATGTACTTTGAATGATGCTTGAAGCAAGGGTATACAATGTAAAATATGTCGGGAGCCATCTTAGATTTCGCCCTACTGGTGATCGTCAATGAATGCCAATGGAGCGAGCCGCCCGTGCTGTCACGGTTACGCAGCACTTCTGTGCTACCTGCTCACTGATATTCCGCTGGAGGTCCAGCTGCTCCGTCACGGTCTGCAGGCGGTTCTCCACATCCACCCGCCTCAGCACCTCAGACTTCAGCTGGGTCTTCATGTCGGACAGCACCCCCTCCACCTAACACGCACGCACGACTTAATGTTATGCTGGAAAGACAAAATGTAGGCAATAAAAGGTGGAACTACCTCCATTTCACGTCACTTTGCAACATCACATGCAACTAGCCTGCATTATGTGTGCAAAAGTATGACGTAAATAAGTACTACAAACCATATTAGGATATGCAGTATAAAGTGACTATATAATTCAGGGAAATAGGTTTGATTTACATAACCACCCTTGTTATTGTTAATTTTATATGTAAGCATAACTTCACTATTGGCCATTAATCTACCTCTAACCACACCAGTTTAAACGGCACGGAGTAAGTCCATTAGAAGCACTACTGTTAAGCAACACATCTTGTCACAATCAGGAGCAGGTTTTGGAACTGCTGCTGTCGGTAGATGATAAGCGCCGGGCGTGGTGTAGTGGGGAGACTCCTGAGAGACCACAGGAGAATCTCTTTAAAGAAAAGTGTTAGAAAATGGTCCCGAGATTGGGACTGCAGTTGTGCACGCACAACCTAGGAAAACACTATACCAAACTTTATGTGGGAGGTCAAAGGTTAAAAAAAACTACTGGCATGTGAACTGCTTGATATAAAGTATTACAGTACTTAGTCATCCTCAGAATATGTGTGACATCACTCTACATGTTCTGTCATGGCAGAGAAAGAAATTACTGTATATCCATCGTACCCTCTGTAAGGCTACATCACCATGGTAACATGACAATATGTGTAAGGGAAGGGGGGCTCCTGTTTTTCCCCAGCACCCAGCGACAACACAGGCCAAGAGGCTCTGGAATTAACCCCCCCCACCCATACGTTTTGAAGCTGGGCCTGAAGCTCCGCTATGTCCCCGGCCAGGGTCCGGTTCTCGGACAGCAGCCTGGAGTGCTCAGAGTCCTTGGCGGCCGCCGCCGTCTCCAGGCTCCTCCAATGGGTCAGAGCTTGAGCCAGGTCGGCTTCCTTCTTCTGATTCCTGGTCAGGAAACCACAGAAGAAGAAAACGTTAACAGGCCCAACCGTGTTTACAAATGGCAGCATGGAACATTGGTCCATTTGTGTCCTCCTAGATACTAAAAGACAATAACTGAGGTCAAGTTCTCATTACAATTAAAATAAAGAAAACTGCCACTAGGCTACCAGTGTTACCATGGTATTGGCCTAACAAATGTAATCAGAGGCATATTGAGACCATTTTTATTAATTACAACACATTGTTTTGCGCAGGGCCGGCCCGTGCTACAGGTGAACTAGCCAACAAAGGGACACAACATGGACCCTCTGCTGAATACACTGCAGGTGATGGACCCTCTGCTGAACACACTGCAGGTGATGGGCCCTCTGCTGAACACACTGCAGGTGATGGACCCTCTGCTGAACACACTGCAGGTGATGGACCCTCTGCTGAACACACTGCAGGTGATGGACCCTCTGCTGAACACACTGCAGGTGATGGACCCTCTCCACTATGTCATGTTGGGCTAAATCAATATTGTCTTCTAGATCATTTTATTCCTGAGCCAAATAATAAACAGTGGACCACATTACCCCCTAGCTGAAGGCCTACATAATCCATTGCTAAAACCAAGATTTATCAGATTTTAACAGTAATATTCAATTACTTGATATAACTAGCTGGCCACCTTTGTGAAGATGTAATCTTCTTTATAATAGAGATGGTAGACGCTATGGGTGATCATGAATAGTCCAGCATTAGATGGAAACGGCCTGCTTCGACTGACAATCTATTTAAACAAAAGACTAGTTATTTATTGCTTTGACATTATGTACAGCGCAATCATTTTTATATTTTTAATGTAAAATCAAGCCTAAAAGTGAATTAAATATACCTTTTTGTACACTATTTTTTATGTTGTTCTTGCCCAGGGCCCCAAAAGAGCTGGGGCCGGCCCTGGTTTTGCGTTTTTTTGACAGTATAAGCAATTAATGTGTAGGCTATGTAAACTAGAAAATTGAAGAGGACCAAAACGTCTTCTAAATTCGTGATTTCAAATTAAATCCACATTTAATAAATAATTTGCCTATGATTAATAAAATGTCATTGTATTTGAAGCCACAGTAGGAACACTTGTTTTCTTTTCGGTAAAGCTACGGCTAGTAGGCCTAGTATGAGAGAACCCCACCTGGCTTGGAGTTTCTTGTGCTCCTCGTTGAGATCTCCATAGGCCAGCTGCAGACGGGCCCTCTCTTTCGCCAGTATGTCCAGGGACTGGCGCACGTCGGCCAGCTCCACCTCGTACAGCCGCCGCACGTTGCCCATCTCGCGGCACTTCGAGTCGTCCTTCTCCTCCAGGATGAGCAGCATGGAGGACTTCTCGCTTTCCAGCTCAAGCACCCGCTGGATGTAGTTGGCCAGGCGGTCGTTGAGGTGCCGCAGCTCGTCCTTCTCCTGCACGCGGGACATGCCGCCGGGGCTGGGGCTGCCGGCCCGGTAGGAGCGCCGCGAGGCCGAGCGTGTGCTCCGGCTGGTGGAGGAGACCGGCGTGGAAGTGGCGGAGGCCATGGTGGTGATGCGCTGCACCTGCAGGCAATCAGCAGATACTGTTCTCTAGAGCAAACGGTACTAAACCATGGAGCCACCAAAACACGCTTGAAACTCTACAATGCGCAAAACAGGCGTAATATAATTAAATGTAACACATGCCATCCAATAATAGGTTAATTAATTCAGGAACGTGCAGCTCTGACCAATAAGAGTGCGTTGTAAACAGAAACAGACGTCCGTCGTCGTGCAATACGGCTGAACGCGGTTGGGTTTAGTTAGCGAGGTCACCTACTGAGTTTTGTAGAGAAACGCCGCAAATTCTTCCACGATGTCAGCTGATGGGCAGGGTGACTGGCCAGAACTCGCGAAGTGATGTCACTATAACAAGACCACGCGTGAACTGACTACGTTTAAAGGAAAAGCTCCTTCCCCCTGTTTTTATCAACAAAATGCATAATGAAAAATCGAATGTTTTTGCGTTCACATGTAGACTAGTCTAAATGTGATAGAAAAAATATATTTACAAAAAGATGTTAAAGATTTTGGGTTGCCGAGTTCTAATAAATTAACATGTTTTGTGCGTTGTCATTGTAAACGATGTAAACTAGTGTTTTTCTTTTTACTCGCTTTGTATGTTCAACGGTTTGTTGAAATAACCCACATAAAATTGCTGAAAATGAATGAGATTGATGACAAATGTTTGAATAATTGTTGTGTTGCAGACTGCGTTTAGCCACTAGGGGGAGACAGACCTCCACAAGAGAGTCAATAGTGTGACTGACTTCTGACTCTCCTGTCAGCTGCCAGGTTTACTCTCCAACCGTCCATGCAAACTTTCTGCAGATTCTGTGAGCGGACAGTCTGGATGTATTTTTAACGGTCCGTGGTTCGCTGTGCCATTTTCATGTCCCCATTCGTTAGTCAAGTCACGAGTCCCCTTAATATGATGCCAGTCGCAATTCTTCACCTCATAATAAAGAAGGGAAGTCGTGCGCACCAAGTTACCTCACCTTTTCCGACACGCACACGCACACGCACACACATAAGCCAATACTAATTTGGCGAGTGAGGGATCCGTATTGCATACAGTCGAGTGAAGTGCAGTGCCACGATTAGGCCGATGTCAGCCATACTAGCTCATAGGCGCGGGTGATTTGCTGGCATTTAATTGCAATACTCAGCGTGAAGCAGTTAATGATTTATTTGTCTTAACTTTAGATGAAGGTATAGTTGACAATGCAGCTATTATTGGTAGCCTGTAGGACTTTTAACGAGACGATGTAACAGATGTGTGTGTTTATTGAAGCCTAAATGTTCTAACGCTAGTCAGTAAAGTAACATATTATTTCCCTTTTTGTTTTTATTGTGTTTTGTGGTGAGGGTGGGGTGGTTGAGGAGGCACCCTCGCCTACGCAGCGCGCACAACTTGTGTCGCCCCCGACCGCTCCTATGAGCCCTGCGACCGCTCCGGTGAGCCCTGCGCCAAAGAGAGGAAGGAATTACTTTCGCGGAGTAACCGAGTAATAAAATATCCTGGGAGACAGCCAGGGTAGTATTTTTCAGCCAGTGCGGCGATCGGATTAATTCACTTTTCTGACTGACCGCTGCAGTTCATGCTTAGAATATTAAGGTCCGGATCGGAGTCGGTGGCAATACGCGTAGAAATACCCGATTTGCATTCATTGCCTGTGAGCGCATTACCAGCTACTTCTCCAAGACGGTTGGTCGGTGCATGTCCATTTCACCCAGGCTCGATGGGGTTGCGGTGGGAATGACAGATTGCTCTCTACTGCTAATCACGTGAAGTTGGTTGCACCGTTGCCAACAAAATAGCAGAAAACAACACTGATTAATTCAAGTGTTGGTAATAATTACGCAGCGAAATTAAAGCGGATGAAGACGGCTTCTGTGTAGGAACTTCATAACTTGATCAGCGCGAGGCGTTTCGTGCTATTCCTCCATGCACGTTTTCACCAGCACCCAGGTAGTTTTGGATTGTCTAATAAACCGACGGGCAGGTGAAATGCATTACCTTGCGTCCGTCTCTCCACTGTATGCTGACCACTGGTCTTTGCATTTACAGCCTGGAGCACTAGCGATGAGGACCATGTCTTGGCGAAAGATGAAGACATTTCTCCCGTTTGTCTTTGAAGTTGTGCTCGCCCTCTCATTGCTCCCCACTGTCCAGGTACTGGAGATTGATGGAAGGATGGATGGGTTGATTGATTGATTGATTGATTGATTGATTGATTGATTGATTGCTTTACATATGGTTAGACAGAATGTTCAGATTAAGATGTAATAAATTATATCTTCATTGAATTAAATATTCAAATATACGGAGTTGGCATACTGTTAGCTTGGTTAATTTTTGGAGCATTGCACTCTACGGGATGTGATTGAATTAATAAGGTGATCATAATTTACAAAACGCTGTAGAGGCTATGTTATGTTTATTTAAGATCAGTGTCACAGGTTCTCAGTTTTGCCTCTCCTCACTGTGGTTCAGAGAGGGCGGGGCTGCCCCTCTCCACTACACACCCAATGTAGTGTAGATGTAGTACAAGCCTGGGATACAAGCCTGGGATAGAGAGATGGGGGGTGGGGGGGGTTGAGGGTCGTTGGACAACCAGAACCTATTTATTCATTCAATTTAGTGTGCTATACATGTATCGTTATCTGGATATTACATTTTGGTCATGTTGCACAGCCTTAGCTCCAGCAAGGGACCCCAAACTTTCCTTTCCCAGAGCCACATTAGCCAGCTCTGACTGACTGGGGGATCCCGAGGCGTTCCCAGGCCAGTGTGGAGATATAATCTCTCCACCTAGTCCTGGGTCTATCCCGAGGCCTCCTCCCAGCTGGACGTGCCTTGAACACCTCCCAAGGGAGGCGCCCAGGAGGCATCCTTACCAGATGCCCATACCACCTCAACTGGCTCCTTTCGACGCAAAGGAGCAGCGGCTCTACTCCGAGTTCCTCACGTATAGCCAAGCTTTTCACACTACCTCTAAGGGAAACGCCCACCACCCTCCTAAGAAAACCCATTTTGACGGCTTGTACCTGTGATCTAGTTTTTTCAGTCATGACCCACCCTTCATGACCATAGGTGAGGGTTAGGGGATGGCACGATCCAGTTTTTTCAGTCCCGATACCGATACAGATACCTGCACTTTGGGTATCGGCCGATGCCAAGTACCGATCTAATTCCAGTGTTACATTAAGTTTATAGTTTAGTTGCAAAGTAAATGACAGTCAATCTCTATTTTAGGACCTAGATGCATTTTAGAAGTCTGCTTCTGATTGTGTGACCTGGGTAGGTTAGACATGTCTGATGCAAGGCAGTAGACCTATGCGTGTAAATTCATTAAATTGGATCAGCCCCATGGATCAGTTACAACTGTCCAATTGTCACTGATACTAATCCAGCTCTTTAAGTCAGTATCGGACCGATTTCCGATCTCAGTATCGTATCGGTGCCAGGAACAAAAATTTCCCAGTAGATCAAGAGCTTTGCCTTCCGGCTCAGCTCTCTTTTTGTTACAATGGTGCTGTAAATCGATTGCAATACCGCTCCCGCTGCTGCGATTCTCCGACCAATCTCCCGCTCCAATGTCCCCTCACTTGCAAACTAGACCCTTAGGTACTTGAACTCCTTCACTCGGGGTAAGGACTCATTCCCCACCTGGAGTATGCATTCCATCGGTTTCCTGCTGAGGATTATGGCCTCAGATTTAGCTAATCCTCATCCCATCCCGCCTTCACACTCGGCTGCGAACCAATCCAGTGAGTGCTGGAGGTCATGGACCGATGATGCCATCAGGACCACATCATCT
>JAODLL010056562.1:0-18542 GCA_026546735.1 Forbesichthys agassizii | reverse complement strand
TATACACTGTGTATTTCAAACAAGATAAACCTTTTGCCAGACCACACAGACCGGCCAAAATGAACAAATGTTGCTATCTGACTAACTGACCAACCTTGTTAAAAATTGCATGTTCTACATTCTGGAGAAGGTGGTGGTAATGCACCATGTAGACAGTAGGTGACAGTAATGCACCGATAGCGTTGGATCCCAACTTCTGTGAGTTTCACGGAGGAACCTTGCATGCTAAACTACCCTCTGCATTGGCCTGTGGCAGTGTTTCCCAACCCTGGTCCTAGATGTCTCCCTGCTCCAACACATCTGATTCAAAGGAATGGCTCGTTATCAGGATTCTAACGAGCCATTCATTTAAATCAGCTGTGTTGGAGCAGGGAGACATCTAAAACATGCAGGAAAGGTGTTCCCCGAGGACCAGGGTTGGGAAACACTGGCCTGTGGTATTGGCTCATGCCCGTGGCCGGCTAAACAATGCTTGCCTAGTTATTACTGGTTTTTAATGAAAGGCATTTTAGCAATGCAAACAAAATGTCTTTAGCTAAATGGCTGCAAATCTTCTGGAGATTTAGAAGATAACTAAACAGTCAACAGATGAAGACTAGCACACATACATAAAATATTATTTTTACACTTATTCAGCCTTCACTTTAAATTATTTTACCATGAGAAATCACAAAGCTACACAGTCAGTTTAAAATTAACTGTGAGGTATTTCATATGGTTAAGCTCACAAGTCAGCATCTGTGTTAGCTTAGGCTAACACAGATGCTGAGGTGAGCTTATGGTCTACTAAGGTGTAGCTGGTACCTTGCCAGGCTTCAGGATCTGGATGTTCTCAGCAGTGGAGCCCGCACCCTTGTCATGCTCTCCGGCAATCACGCGGTGGTAGGTCCTGAAACCAGACACAACCGTAGGAATGTTTTTAAGGTCGTTCTAACCATTTCACGTTATAGACATACGGTAGGTTACAGTCTAACCTTGTTTTACAAAAAAACTTAATGGAAAAATAGCACTGTCTGAAAGTATGCAGAAAAATACACCAAATAATGGGCACTAATGTAACATTTTAATTGAAATCTGAATAAGTAGCACACTTAAACAGCCATTGTGATGCACACATTACTGAGATGGCTGCCTACTTACATGACATTGCAATGAGCAGCAGTGACAACCCAGTTCTCGTTGATCAGGGAACCACCACAGAAATGGAAACCATTGGATTGCTGAGTGGAAAGAAAGACCAAGGTGTTTCCATGAAGCCCAAACATAACATTAGCCTACTGTAAAAAATACAAACATTTGAGAAATGATCTTCCAAATGATCTATTTGGAAGATCATTGTTTAATGTTTGTACAATAATATTGTAACTAACTAACTAATTGTATCATGTATATACTATTTATTTATTTATTTATTTATTTATTTATTTATTAATATTTCTTTATTGTAATATGTGTTTATTGTAAATTATAAGTAAATTAAGTTATAGTTCATAATTTGACTTGTTGATTATGCTATAGCCTCCAAGATAGTCTAGATTGCCGTAATATTATAAGCGTGTAATATCATTGTGCATCATGCCAGCTGGTCTAGCTAGAGCCTCACCTGCAGAGACACCTGCCAGGGCCAAGAATGGGGCATTGCCTCCTCACCATTGACAATGCGGGCATAGCCAGTCACCTGGGGAGGGATGGCAGGGCTGCCACAGCCTGCAGAGAAGAAAGGAGAATACTTAGTTACATGCAGTATAATGTATATGTGTGCAGGTAGCATACTGTACAATACGCACACACATAGGAGCAGGTAGACGTTACAGTAAGTATTTAGAGAGTGATCTAGCAGACAGTCACTGTTGTAGTAGCTATAGCATTTAGGAGCATGCAGGGGTTACAGGTAGATGATAGAGTTACAGTACCAACACATTATACATGTAACTATTATTATTATTCTTACCGTAAGCGGCGCTGACGAAGGCGAGACAGGACACAATCCAGAGGAAAGCCATTGTGATAGTCAGATGATGAACGAGGGAGCAGCAGTTCCATATTTAACGTCCAGCCCTGCTCTTCTCTAACCAATGGGAACCCAGCGTTGATACAGCGCCCCTCTTCAACCTGCATCAGCTGTTTATCAGGCTCTGGCAACATTTAGTTCTCAGTGCTGCAGGTACAAGATAACACAGTTATCAGTTCAGTTTAGTTTTAGCACTACAGGGCACACTAGTGGATAAGCACATCGGTCCAAAGAATTGTACAGCAGAGGCAAATAGGATTTTAGAGCATTATTTGAGAGATTTGTTGCTTATTATATATTGGATTTGTCAATACAATCAACACAGTGCAATACAGTACAATACCATTTTTATTTTATGATGTATTTATTCAGAATGCATGCCAATATAGAAGGAAAATATTAGTTTGCTCAATTTGTCTTTCTGGATATGCCTAATTCAGGATAAACAATATTGTACAACAATGTACTTCATAAATATCTGTACACCAAAAAGCAGCATATAACCAAAATGTAACAAGAAGTAATTGCAATGTATTCAATGTATCTACATCAATTTACTGTATCTACATTTCCATTGTGCATTAACATCCAACAAGTTTGTCTTAAAAGAGTTTCTCGCACCCACATCCCCACATTTCTGACCGTTCTCATAAACATACACATTTTATTAAATGGTTCATATGGTTCAATTTAGTAAAACTATAAAACATAATGTCAAATGTTATTTTTTATTTTACATAATTTGTTTTATTTTTACACAATAATGTACTAAAATTGTGTATTAATAGTTTTAGTTTGACATTTGAACATTCATTTTTCTATCTATGCAAATGTATAGGTTGACTGTTTCACTTGTCTGGGAAACCCTATGGAGTGACCAGGTGCAACCCAGGTACTGGCCAGATGCTGACTCATTCGTGTGAACACGTGAGTGTGTGTGTATGTGTCAGCGGCATGCTAACAGTTTTTGCATGTCTGGGTATCAAAGAAGAATTGAGGACCTGAGGGAATCCAAGCTGAGAATATGTCAATTCTCTGGATTGTGTCCTGCTTTGTCTTCGCTGGTTCAGCCTACGGTGGGTCTCTCACTACGACCAATGAAAAGAGATCATATTGATCTGATTATTCATAATATCAGTTATGAGTGTGTGTGTGTGTGTGTGTGTGTGTGTGTGCGTGTGTGTGAGACTGATGTGAGACTGGCCATATTTTTTAAATACTATAGTGTACATACCGGTATACAGTTTAATATTTGAGTAGAACATAATTAGGGATGGGACTATATATGATATTGTCGTTTATTGTGATATACATTCTGATGATAATTGCATCGTGGTGAATATACCCAAATAAATATGAATATTTTCACACTGAGCTCTCTAGATCACTTGTACAGTCCAATTGTTTTAATATACAAATGTATTTATTAGCCTGCATCTTTCCAGTCTCTCACCACTATGGCTGAAGGCTCGACTTGCCCATTGTGTCCCCCAAAAAGATATGAAGATTCTGAAATACAAATTTCAAAACAAAACAAAAAGCACACAAATAAAGATACATTTCCTGTATCATGATACAATACATTTTTTTCTTTCTTAACTACATGGAAGAACAATCATAATCATAATGTGATAAATAATTGCGATAATATTGGCTATTGCAATTATTTTAGCCAGGATAATAGTGAGTCGTGACAAAAATTTTTCATACCGTCCCATGTCTAATCATAATGCTCATGTACAGAATGTACATTACAGTTTTTCTTCCAATCGCTAGGACCCATTTCTCAAAACCGTGGTCACATTTGCTAAAATCTTGACACAGTGAACACAACAGCAGCATGTGAGGGCTAAACTATGGATTATCTTTCAATGCTTTGCCACAAAATGCATTAATTGACTACATCTTTCAAATTTCATGGATTCTTTTCTCATTCAGACACAGATCTTCACCAAAACTCTAGGTACTGACAAGCAAATTTGCACTTTCACATACTCCTTTCAAAACGGTTAAAATTATTTTCAAATCCTAACATACAGTAACAGCAAATATAAAAATACAGTAATTTGTTGTTTTACCGCAGCAATACCATATAGAAATATAGTCCACATCTAAAAATTATAGTTCATATTATTTTGAACAATTAGACCAACTAGTACCTGATTCCCATTGTACCAGAACAGCTACCCAGGTGTTTCATTACCATCTACATACAAAAGGGGACATCTTACATGTGGGATGTTTTGTACTGTAGTATAAACATGAGATCTGTAAATGGCATACTGTATACAGTATTGTATTCTGGAACAACAGTATTGCACTCACTAGCCAAATACAAATTAAATACTGTAAAATGTAAAGCATTTGGAATAAATTCTCATTCATTCTTGTAGCATACTGCAGTGATATCTTAACATTAGAGATGTGTTTTGTATTTAAATAAACTTTACAAATAAAGGCACTGTGTAATGCTACATGTTTTTTGACTGAGCAAGTGCTTATTACTGTGACAACGTGGGCTAGTGTTGTTTTAGAACAAGTTGATTTGAGACGTGTGAAGTGTTATGGTTGCTTTAGTGCATTTTGGATATAAAGTTAACTGTGGTTAAGATGAAAGATGAAAGTTGGTTAATAACAATTTTATTTCATGCATTTTCATACACAAGGTTTACCAATGCTTAATTTAATGTAAATATGTGTATGTGTGTGTGTGTGTGTGTGTGTGTGTGTGTGTTGCTTGTGTGTGTGGACATGCAGGTTGTGGCACTCCTGCCATCCCACCTGTAATAACTGGTTATTCCCGTATTGTGAACGGTGAAGAGGCTGTACCCCATTCTTGGCCCTGGCAGGTCTCTATTCAGGTGAACACACACACACACAAACACACAAACACACAAACACACACAAACATCATTATAATCATAATATTGTGATATTTCAATATTTTAATATTTCAGGCAATATCTGAGGACTCCATTGGGTTCCATTTCTGTGGCGGCTCTCTGATCAATGAGAAGTGGGTTGTGACTGCTGCTCACTGTGATGTCATGTAGGTTTAACACATGTGAACAACACAAAACATCCCTTGTGACATCAAATGTCAAGATACAGTAAATATTAATGAGTTATATCCATAAATGAATCAGAATGCAAATTGTATACTTACAGTTATTACATGTAATGCCACTTCCAGACTTAAAACTGTTAATGTTGGATGTTAAACTTTTACTCTCTGAGCTATAGAGCTATGGTCAAAAAACATGTTTTTCTTTAAATTTACAGCAATGACTGTTAATACAAAGTTGAATCATTTCACACTTGCTCCACATGTAATGAATTAAGATGTGAACCTTAATGATGGCTTCTGCAGGACTACTCACCATGTGATCCTAGGAGAGCATGATCGTGACTCCAACGAAGAAAACATCCAGGTCATGACGATTGAAAAGGTAAACATTGTGTCTCCAGAAGACATTAGCAGGAGTATTAGTGACTTGGTCTGGTTTTGATGCCTGACACTTGTTTTCAGTCTACTGATAGTCAAGTGAAGTCATACTTCTTATAATAGTGTTGATTGGATGATATATATACATAGCATAATCAATGACAGATTGTATGTGCCTTGAAAATGTTCTTCTAGCAACCTTTGATTGGGTGGGAGAATATATTGTATACAGATTTATCACTATACAGTATAATGTATGAAGAGTAATGAATGAAGAGATTAGTGATTGAAGAGATTATTAATTTACAGTAATCTTAACACGAGAATAATCCTTTTTTTGGCAAGGCATTTTAACATTAATTTGATTTCATTGACATTACCAATATCTGTAATTCATTAAACAATCTAATTATGACTAACAAAACAAAAAATAATGACATTTTGCTTGTACTATATACTATGTAGCACTTGTATAGTGACAGTTTTGAGGATCCTGGAGCTTTTGGCTGCATAGTAGGGCCAACCCTTAGCTGTATCAGTGTCTGCCAATAGGCTATATTTATACTTTGGCTATATTCATCCTCTGCTCAAACATAATGGGCTATGCACTAACACTGAAGCTAATGAAATGCCCCAGTGTTTAGACACAATTTACCTAATGCACACATAACACAGAAAAGTATAGTCTCCCATCCTTTGTTTTAAAATGCTTGTGTCCCATATGATGTAATTTATTGCAAAAAGAAAAAAATAGTCAAACTTCTTAGAATTTGCAAGTCACCATCTTATACTTGTGTACCACCCTCTGAGAGTGCAATTTAACAAACAGCTCTAAACCCAACTACACACACCCTGGTGATTGGCAGTTCTGCCCCAAAAAGGTACTGGCCTCTAATATTTTTCATGGTTCAAATGTACTATTATTATATAGAGTAAATGTGTGCACTTTGGGGGTCTTATAATCCCTCTAACACGGTAATGTTGTTTCTTCAGTATATATTATTGTGCATGCCACATCAATGACACCCATACATTATATAATAAGTTATTTGAAATACTGCTACAATTATATACCAAAATGGATCGGTTATTGGAATGAAATGCATGTAATACACAACATACGGTAGGCTATGGGGTACTATGCACACCACACATATTACATTGTATGACGTGTTTAACAGGGAGATCAATATTTAAGAATAAAATCATACATTCAGTGTATAGTAAACTGTATATTCCTATTTTTCATATGGGTTATTGCAGTACAATGGCTAACCCAGGCAGCCCTATAGAGCTTAAGCCTGATGTCACTCAAAGAAAAAACAGTGGATCCCCCGGTCTGTGGTCTTGTGTTAAATTCATTAAAGAAAATTGTAACAAAATATTTGTCAGCAAATGTTATTTTTTCTATAGTGCTGAGAGCTGTCTGTAATGTTTGATGTGAACAGGAGCAGACTACTGTTTAACAAATCACAAGTAGAAACAAACACACACACAAGAGAACGTATTTACTTTAATGGCGGGTTCTCATACAAGGACTCAATGTGACTAATTCACAGTGAAACAACAATGTGAGAACCATGGTGCTCCTCTCTCTCAGCAATAGGTCCCTCGTAAAGTAGAGCGTTGAGAGAATGAAGCCTTGGTTTGAGCACACCGAGCACAATACTGGCCGTGTGTGGCCACCAGTGTTGGGCAAGTTACTCAGGAATTGTAAAAAGTTACTAGTTACTCATTACTCCTTCAAAAAGTAATCATTTTCATTTATTTATTTCTGGGTATCAAAAGTAATTAGTTACATTACTAGTTACATTATTATATCATTTTCACAATCACAACCCTGTCTTGCCCCTTCGGAAAAATGACAACCTGTGTAGTCAGCTCATTTTAGAATGTAATCCTCTTTATTGGAACAACAATCAGTCAAAGTGAAAACATTGCAGCCTCTCAAACCAGATTATTGGACAGGTTGGTTCAATTAACCAACCATACGTTTGCAAGGACCAGAAACCTTGTTCTTGTAACTAAGTAAAGCAACATTACTTTGTAAGATTAGTCATTGGAATATCATTACTGTTTAGGAAATAGTAATTAGTTACACTACTAGTTCATGAAAAAAGCAATAATATTACAGTAACTAATTACTGCCCAACATTGGTGGCTGGCTACCAGTACTTTTCACAGAATGCCTCCCATGTCTGATGCTACCATGGATACATACTGGTAACATAGAGTACGTCTCAATGTGCGATGTGCTCCCCAGTGAGGTGGAGTAAACCAGGTTGTCATTGATGTACACCACAATTTGTCAGCCGACCTTGTCCCTGAGCACCTCATCTAGATCTTACTGGACAACAGAGGGGGTGTTTGCCAATCCAAATAGCACGACGAAGTACTCGTAGTGTCCTGGGCTGAAGGCAGTCTTCCACTCATCCCCCTCCCAGATACAGATCAGGTGTAGGCACTCACACTCTGTAGTCGAGCTTTGTGAAGAGCTACAGAACGGTCATAGAATGTATGTTTAGTCCCCATGTTGATGTACACACTGAGCTCTCCTCTGTGAGAGCCGCTGAGATGCCCACTTGAGCTGGTGACATGGACTGTTTCTGCTTCCCTTGTGTCTGAATGGACCTTCTGCCACTGCTTTGGTTTGAGAGAGTTCTAGCCCTGGCCTGGATTGCCTAAACACTCTGCTACACCAAATGAGTCATGATTATCTGATGATCTGATAAAAAGACAAAGATGGAAGGACTTTGGACAGACTGATTAAATCAATAAAATGTTGTTTACTTATGTAGTCTTTTTGTAAAGCGTCTTTGCTTAGAAAAGTGCTCAATTTTGAATGTATTATTATTATTAGTAGTAGTAGTAGTAGTAGTATTAACTGCACTGACTGCATGATAGCGCCACTATTTAGTTTAGTAGCAAGTGAAACTTCAGGCAATTCATCAGGATGGCAGTGA
Source organism: Forbesichthys agassizii (assembly GCA_026546735.1). Classification (NCBI taxonomy): domain Eukaryota; kingdom Metazoa; phylum Chordata; class Actinopteri; order Percopsiformes; family Amblyopsidae; genus Forbesichthys; species Forbesichthys agassizii. Next base: position 10,123 of record JAODLL010056562.1, on the reverse strand, counting down.
CTCATTTATAATATGCTGCCCTCAAAGACTTCTGACAAGCAATGTACTGTATAATGTTGGTATAGCATAGCATGCTATGATGTCTGGGCTGTAGGCTAGAAGTTGGTTTTTAATGCAAATGCACGTTTGGCTTAACATTACGAAATGGTCAAATGTCACATATACTATATTCTCATCTAAGGTTTGCGGTGATACTTTTTATAGGTTTGATATAATTCTTCAGTGTTGACAATAAACAAGTTTTGACAATATAGCCCATAATGTTCACAAGAGTGAATGCAGGCAAAATGACGGTAATGGTGGGGACAAATAAGTGAACACAGAACAAAATATATCCTAACTAAACATAACATCTCATTCTACCTAAATACTAAACACAAGGCATACTGTAGTAGTGGGTGGTTCTCACCCCTAACCTAATGTTCTTAACAGAAAGGAAACCATGTGTGCTGGTTTACACTTTTCCTTATAACCAAACACACACACACACACACACCGCACACGCACACACATCCATAACAATGGTTTGCCCCCCATCTCGCCCATCTACCAAAACAAAAGACCTCCATACAGTAGGAGTGAGTTTACAGCAATGTGGTGGTAGAGACTGGACTTGAAATGTGCAGACCAATCAGGAAGGAGGTTTACAATGGAAAGAACCTGAAACTGTGACTTGTGATAAGTTGTCAATGTGTGTATTACTGTATACTAAAATTCATGTTTTTCCACATCTCAGTGGTGAAATTAAGTTATGCCAAGTATGACCAATCACAACAGTCAGACCATCTTCCCCAAACAAGTACAGTCCAAATTTACAGTAAACCAACATATTTTTACACCAGAACTATCAGAGTAAGGTGAAAAGCATGAATGGTTCTAGTCCTAAGTGATCATTTTCCCTTCTGTGTGTGAAGGTGTTCAAGCACCCAGCCTCCAACGGCTTCACCAGTGACATCCTGCTCATCAAGATGGCCAGCCCTGCCAACATGGGCATGCATGTGTCCCCTGTGTGTGTGGCAGAGACCGGGGACAACTTCCTTGGTGGCACAAAGTGTGTGACCACTGGATGGGGCCTTACTGACTACAATGGTTAGAAATACGCACCAGCCAGAGGTCTTCTAAGGTTCACAGAGACGAATGGCATATGGGGAAAACACAGAAAGCAGATAAAAACAACAAAGTGTGGAGATTTGTGTGCATCTTATGACTTATTGACCATTTTATGACCATTTCCTACAGGAATGAGAAAATGTTCTGAACGCAATGCAACATGTCTTGGAACAATGTAACAAATCAAAGTGTGTTTTATTTCAGCTCCTGACACCCCCGCCTTGCTGCAGCAAGCTGTTCTTCCTCTCCTGACCAATGAGAGGTGCCAGCGTTACTGGGGCAACAAGGTCACCGACCTGACAATCTGTGCTGGAGCTGCTGGAGCCTCATCCTGTATGGTGAGTGTCAAAGACAATATCACATTGTCCTCAGTATGTATGTACTAAATATACAAAATACCACTATTAGTCCAGCCTACACATTATTGTTGACCCAGTTTAATAAGCAACCCAATTTTATACTATACCTTAATGTTATATGTGTCTCTATCATCCAAGTGGTCTTTGGATGAAAAAACAAGTTAACGATGGAGACCTCTGCTAGTCTTTAATGTAATCAAAAGCACATCCATCATACATAGAACATTTCTTTTGAGGTGAACTGGGTAAGTTGAGCGAGTGGATAAGACCACCCACTATATCTAGCTAACCATAAACACATTTTATTTTGTGACCACATAAGGAAGTAGAGTTCACACTGGTCAACCCATCTTAGTCTCAAGCACATGGAGAGTGTTTTATGCAAACCAGAGCAATATGCTGTGAATGACTTGTCATGCCAAGTAAATTCATCATTTTACAAATAAGCTTATCAACTTATCAACTTATCAGTTTTCCACCTTCAATAAAATAGATTTGTTTTAGACATTATTAGTGTAAGTGTAAGCTACAAAACAACATCATAAACGGTGGACAATTGTTGATCTAAACCACTGTGCGTGAAACGGTTTTGTCAAAATGGAGGTTGTGGGGTAAACGTGCCAGTGAAATTGTGGCAAGTTGAGTCATAGGCTCAATTTACCCCAAACTTTGAAATATGCTACATAGTTACAGAATAACCTGCGTATTTAAGTATTATTGTGTTATATTCTGCATACATACATATACACATACAGTACACACAAACAAGCACTGACTGTTTCTCACTGTTGCAAGATCATGTTAATGTTATATGTTACAGTGTTGGTGTAATACATATTGATTAATGTTAAGAAAAGCCACACACATACTGTAGGGGCATAATAGTATACCCAACATCACATTTACACATAGCATACAGTACATTTGTGATGTAGCTAACACACAAATATAGTTTAATCTTTACTGAAAGGTTAACATGTGGAACAACAGAACACAAACATTTATATAAAGGTATGAGTTTTTGCCTTTTGTGAAATGTATTAATTTATCAAGTTAAAGATGAATTCAAAACTGTATAATTTTGTATAATTTTAATAGTGGCATTATTTACCCCATCCCCATGTTCAATTGACCCCTACTGTGGGTGCAAAGTGACATTGGGCAAATGTTTTTTAATTGGTTCTAAAACCATAAGAGATAGATATATTTTTAATATTTTCACAGTTGCACGGCGGTAGCCTCCCAATATCAGGATGGTCTCGCAAGGCTACCAGCTACAGTTTCATTTTGCCATGACAATCGGTCTGAAAGCCTAGGAATCATTTTGAATGTGTCCGAGGAGCAACTAAACTTACCAATAAGTGTTGTGTTGATAGCTAGACGGGCGTAGTTTAGGTATGCCGACAGCGAAAACAACCAGATGGTTCAGCCAGTCAACAAAGTATTTCCTACCTGCTCTTTACAAACAGTTTCAATGTACGGCTCCCCAGAGTTGTGACAGCAATTCTTCTGGCATGTCAGGTTAGCACACTGCACAACAACCTGAGGTATACAGTATGTAGTACTGTAAATATTATTTGAAACAAATACACTTTTATTATGCAGTACAATTGTCAAATGTAAAACGTGGCTCATCTTACCCCATTCTGGCATTCTCCCCTAACACTAGTTTCTTTATTCCCTGCTCTACAATTAGTATCCTGCCTTGATTGCCAGTACCTATTAGCTTAGTTGTTATGTTTAGGAGTCTGTACTAGCTGTGCTGTGCTGTGACGTGACACTGGCCACATACTGCATGGATTGGTGAATGACAGATCTGTGCAAATGTTAAATACTAGGCAGATGTTTAGTGCTCATGGTTGTTTGTTATTGTTTGTTGTTTTGTGGCCATCTTTCAGGATGACTCTGGTGGCCCTCTGGTCTGCCAGAAGGAGGGTGTTTGGACCCTTGTTGGCATTGTGTCCTGGGGCAGTGGAAACTGCTCCCCCACTATGCCTGGTGTGTACACCCGTGTCACCGAGTTCCGTGCATGGATAGATCAGATCATCACTGTCAACTAAATCCATCTTCACAATGGTTTTCATTATTATATGTATTTCAATAAAAGCAGCATGCCTGGTTGGTTTCTGGTTCAGTATAATGACTGCTTCGAGATGGGAACACAAGCCAGGACCAATGACAATATATTTGCCAGCCCATGTAGAATAACACTGTAGCATAGCATAATTCTTAAAACGAATTAGCGTTAGACATAGGGATGCCATAAACTAAACACATATTACCAGGGGTGAGATAGTCAGTCAAACATTGGGGGGAACAGTCAGAGACAGGTGTGAGTAGGACTGTTGGTTTGTACTGTATATACCCTATATGAGGAATGATCGTAACTGTCTGATACTTTACTCATGTGATCATTGTTGAGTGGACCCAGCAACCATCTTACCATCACATTTCATTAGAACCTAAAAAGTGTTTTGAGTTGGTTAACAAATTTCAGGTAGCCTACAACATTTTGAACAAAGAGACTTTACAATTATATGTCATCAACATAAGGTGCGTATTGTGTTTTAGCCTAAATGTTGGAATATTTAGTAAAAGGCTTTATTCTATACTATTAAAATGCAAATATTCTGCTGACAATGTCTGCATGGCATGCATTTGGGTGTGAAAGTTCCCTATAAATTATATTTCTAAGATATGTAATTACTGGCGAAAGTGTAAGACTTATTTAAAATGAGATGCCTACTAATCATGTCTAAAGGTAATTTATTATCATAGATTTTCATACTGCACATTTCTGACAAATATTTAAATGAGACATTATATCTATAATGTGTAGCATATTATATATTTTAACACAATTTGCATAATAAAATAAGAAACCTTGTGATACTGTAGCTGATTCCCCACACCTGCTTCCATAGACTAGCTAGACATTAGCGGTCTAACTATAGCATGCCACAATACCAGTACTGTAGCCTGGATATGATCAAATCTGTTGGTCCAAGGAAATTCTACCTGTACTGTGCACTCACACACACACACAGCGCAAGGTGACGTTTACCTTATATTATATAGTCTAATGACATAACACATGCTGCCAGTTAAAATGTTAAAGATTTAAACATGCAGTTTTCATATTTAATATTTTTGTTTTATGTTCTGAACTTTTGTATTAGGCCTAATCTTTAAAATTGACTGGTGGTGGTACAGTAGTTATTTTCAGGTCTGTAATGCAAATCTTTAGCTGGGTCAAGCACACTTCAATGAGAATTAACAAAACAGTGAATACAATAGTAGAGCAATGCAGAACTGCCCAGAGTGCAGCTTCCCAGGTGCTATCAGGGTACACAACTTAATTTACAATCTTTCCCGAACGGCTGGAACCAGAGCCATAATAGTTATTGTACAGCTCTGGCTGGAACGCTGCATTTCCCCGCGTGCTTTTAACCAACGTGGGTGCGTTTGTTTTGGTGTAACTAAGCCAGGGCCACGCAAGCATCAATTTATCTTCTAGCCATATGACTGTGGCCAGCACAGTGTGTCAGCTATGCATCAGTCAGGTTGTCAGATACATTATAATACATACATTATTATTATACATAATGTCATTATTTGAGGTTAACGCAGAATGAAACCATTGACCTAATGAAACTAGCATTTGGTTTTAGGTTCAGTCGCTTGTGTCTCAGGCGTAAACCGAAAGACCCAAGGTAGAAAAACGAGCAACATACACGACGCAAAAGAATGGCCTCACATTTCGGCCAATCATATCTTTCCATAGAGTAAACATTGTACGTCAAACCAATAGTCAGTACTTCCTTGTAACGGCTGAAAACGATTGGTTATATCAAACTAACGTCACTGTTACCTTCATGGCGCGGGTCCGTCAAAAATATGATCTCTTCATAAAAACACCGCATACGTGTACGTTTCTGAATATAGACAGTTATTATCGCGTTTAGTCTCCGATGCCCACTCCAGTTGAGTCGTTGTCGCATTGTCTAAATTACCGTATTGTAACCTAGACTATACGTGACAATCCATAAATTGGATTAAGGAAAGCCACTGCTAGCTAAGTATTGTAGCAAGCGTACTAGGTATATGTTGAAGTGTGGACGGGTGTGGCTGTTTGATTTATAATTTTTTTTCGGTGGATGGAAGTAAACCCGTAAATAGCTTGCCTTCCTGACAACTTTTTCAATAAGCAACAATTGGCTTTCCATATCATGTACGCCTTTTGTCCAGTACTGTTTCAGTTAATTATTGAGTAACTGTAAGATAACTGCTAACTAACGTGTTCAGTTACCGTTACGGTATCAGATAAATAATTAGTGCAACAGGAATTTATTTACCACCAGCAACATGGACAGTTATAACCGATTTGAAACACCCACTGCTAAAATAAAGAAGAAAAGCTCCACTAGCTCCTACCACAGCACATCTGGTTATGATGAAGGAGACCGTAAACCAAAGTTTGTAAGTATGCCAAGTACATTGATCTTACATACCCTGCTACAATAAAAATCATAATACATGTTCGCAATATATTTGTTATGGACAGGAAATGACATATCCAGTCATTAGGCTTGTCGATACTTGGGACATACAGGATTAAAATGCATACATTACATACTCTACTGGACTTTGTAGCTGATGCATGATGTCCAAAAAGTAATACTAAAGTAATACATGCCCGCAATAGTATAATTTAAAGATCCATGTCGTACACGTCTTAAAATATACTACAAAGTATTTATTTTAAGTATATTTGTTTTTAAATAAGGGAGAATATTTGGTTTAACTATTGTCATTGTGATCACTGACCTTGGCTTGTTGACATTGTTTTGCTGGCAGCAAATTAAGATTAGCACAGGATTTAGTCTTGGCCTAATCCCTTTGCTTCCTTCTACTGCAAATCAACATCAATTATGTGTGCAGTGCTCATCGGTTGACTGTCCCCTCACTAGCTAGAAATATTTAAAAAATATGTACAGTGTATATGATGCAACATGCATGTTTCAGTGAACACATGGCCAAATACTTTTGAGAAAGAATACAATTAAACATGGTAGCAGGTAGATGAGCAGGCAGCCAAGCCTCAGTTAGTTTGCTGAGCTAGTTAGTGCATAGACCCAATAAGTACTGCACAGTAGCATGGTATCTCTGTCTTTTTTATGTATCTAACTTATATTTTAGATTGATTTGATTTAATTATGTTAGAAAAACAATTGTAAAGTTCTACGTTTGTCAGAATAGCAGTCTGGCTATTTTACATTGTTTACAGAAAACATTTAGAGTTCAGACAGATATACGTGAATTACCTCAGAGAGACAAATGCTGCTGGAGTGTGGTCTGAAACAAAACTCCATACTGTACCTCTTTTCCTGTTGTAAACATGTTTTTCATATTCTCTATTACCATCTTCAGGATTTTTAAGCTTTTTATACCTTTCTTCTATAGTTTCTTTCCATTGCTTAGACCAATCAAAATATTTTGTTTTTTGTGCTTGTAGGCTACTTTACAATATTGCCCGATACATACCTTTCCCACATGCAGCCTATCATATTATCTGTATGATTTCCTATATTTACAATTGACTCAATTAGCAGACACAATCCAAAGCAAATAGAGTACAGTTAGGCATCTGTCTAAATAATGCATTTAAGGCAGGCTAGGTAGAACACCCAGACCACTAGACTATGGGCTACGGCACCCCAGTTCATGTAGTTATGATTTTGCTCAGTAGATGGCACTGCAGTACTATGGAAAATAGACATTTTTCTGGCTTGTGGTTTACTTTCAGAAAGCTCTTGAGCTTGCTGGCAAATTGGTACAAAATGGAACAGCAGACATATTAATGTAATGTGAAAAAGCTAATTTTGGCATAGTGCCAATAAACCCTCAACGAGGAATGGAGGACTAAAAAATTAGTAGCAGAAATTGGTATATGGGTTTTACTTTAGCAGGGACATGTCTTCGTTTGCTAATTAAGGTAAAAGGTGTTTACTTTCTTTTTCGCCTTTATGCAATGAACAATATTTTTTTGTTGTTATAATTACATTTTGTGTACTCCACTGAGAGCAGCACCACATGTCCATAGCAGTACAAAACACACTTTATCTCAGAACACAAGGGCAGTTCATTTTTTGTTTTAGTCTTGGACTAGCCTTAATCCATGTCTGTGAAACCGGCCCCTAATGTAATAGCCTACTATTAATTTAAAATACACTGAGAAATAGCCTAGCAATAGCAAATCCAAGTAAAAATCCAAGGTATTTGTACATTTTATATTTCCCTTACACTAATATTATTATTGCATGTTCTTATTTAAAAGTAGGTCTATCTCTAATATTTTGATTTGTACTTAGGCCTACCTCTCTGAGCCTGTTCAACCCATGATTATTTGACGTTTGTTTCCAATAATTATGCCTATGGGCCTACTGGAGTTTCTGACAACAAATGCACTCATACGTCATCAGATACTGTACTGTATACTGTATACTGTATAACGCCAACTTCCATTAATCACGTTGGACCATGGATCATTTAATTTATTTTGTTCCCCATCACAAGCAGATCAATAGTACTTGGAGGTGGAAGGCCACCCAAATAAACTATGGCAGTAACTTAACCTGCATAGTTATGTTTTCTTAAACCTTTCATAGGCTTATCTATGCAAAAGTACATGTTATTTATTATAGGAAATTGTATTATTGTCCACCCCTACTCTCAGGAACATGCATTTCTTTTTTTTCTTGTCACAGTCACAATCACTGCTGATGAAGGCAGAAATTAAATCACTCAAAGACAGTTCTGTTTACACAGACCTCAACTGTACCAAGTATACACACTCAGACAGCCATTGCAATTATATCCAGATTGGTCAACTAAGGCAACCTGTGATTTCATGGTGAAATTAAATGATTGTGATTTAACCGGTGTTGCTATTAGCTTGTTACACTCTGCCATACCCTTTTAAAATGGCATTATTGTGCTGTAGAGTGATCACCTGTAGGTCTTTTCCTTTGGAGAGAAGGGACATAATTCCTCTTTGTTTGTATGTTTTAATGATCTGATGGAACAGATAGTCAGTGTGGTGGAGTACAGCAAATATGTTTTAGGGCTGTCTTGTTATTACCAGATTGTGACGGAACATCTGGAGAACAAAGAGCTGGTTCTCCTGTCCAGCACCTTTCCACTTCTCATAGAAAATATTTGAGGAAAATAAAATCTAACATAATTGTAAACAATCCTCACTACAGAAGTTGGAATAAAAGCAGTTATTCCTCTTCTGTGCATATTTAAAGCATTTCAGGACGTCTGAAGCAAAGTCAGACGTCATGACGCCAGTTGTGTTTTTGTAATGCAGCCATGTTTCTCTAACAAGTGGCAGTGGTTGGATAACTGCAGTTAATTGAAAATTATTTAATCTTTTTTTTAATTAAAATGAACAGTGATAAGTAGCAAGGTTAAATTAATCATACCATATTTCAAAAGTCTTTTCAGGTCAGGTTCATCTTATTGTAAAATAAATATTTGTAAAACTTAATGCCTTGAAGTTTAACAACATAAATACATTTGTTTCAGCAAAGCAGGATACTATGAATCTGCCGGCAAAGGAGAAATTTTGTTGATATTTGAACTCAAACAAAACCTCTCCTTTCAATCCCCCAATGCCATGAAAGGAGGACTTAAGAAGACCACCATGTTGGACATGCGTCAGGGGTTGTGTTGTGTTTAGCTGGTTCAGGCAGAAATAAAATGCCTGTGCAATGTTCAGAGACCTCCTCATAAATGACATAATCTCAACAAAATGTAACTGCAGACTGGAAACGGAGTCTACAGCCTGTAATATCACAATGGAAGTTAATGGGGGATAGTACCCCACACTATGCAAACAAACGGCTGTGTACATAGTTTGTGAAATAATAAACTGAAAGCCTTGCTGATCATCTTCTTATCATTACATATTTAAATTGCAGAAAGCTGTGGTGTTTTGTGAGACTATTCGCATATCTCTACCAGCTTTGATGTGTCACCTATAAACTCAGCAAAAAAAGAAACGTCCCTTTTTCAGGACTGTGTATTTCAAAAATAATGTAAAAATTCAAATAACTTTACAGATCTTTATTGTAAAGGATTTAAACAATGTTTTCCATGCATGTTCAATTAACCATCATCAATTAATTAACATGCACCTGTGGAACGATCGTTAAGACATTAACATCTTACAGAGAGTAGGCATTTAAGGTCACAGTTCTAAAAACGCAAGACACTAAAGAGACTTTTATACTAACTGTGAAAAACACCGAAAGAAAGATGCCCAGGGTCGCAGCTCATCTGCGTGAACGTGCATTCGGCATGCTGCAGGGAGGCATGAGGACTGCTGATGTGGCCAGGGCAATAAATTGCCATGTCCACACTGTGAGATGCCTAAGACAGCGCTACAGGGAGACAGGAAGGACAGCTGATCATCCTCGCAGTGGAAGACTGCATGCAACAACACCTGCACAGGATCTGTACATCCGAATATCACACCTGCAGGACAGGTACAGGATGGCCACAACAACTGCTCGGGTCACACCAGGAACACACAATCCCTCCATCAGTGCTCAGACTGTCCGCAATAGGCTGAGAGAGGCTGGACTGAG
>JAODLL010056551.1:0-18543 GCA_026546735.1 Forbesichthys agassizii | reverse complement strand
GTGCTCGTGTATGTGTGTGTGTGTGTGTGTGTGTGCTCGTGTGTGTGTGTGTGTGTGTGTGTGTGTGTGTGTGTGTGTGCGTGCGTGCGTGTGCGTGCATGTGTGTGTGTGTGTGTGTTGGCAAGGCATTCACTGAGACGGGATGTGCACTGTCATACTCTATCTTTGGAGTCATTAAATGACCTGTCATATCGTGTTAAGTAAAACCTCTCCAGAAACCCAGTCAGCTTCCTGGTTCTGTTTGGAAGAAAGCATCGTTATGTCCAGGATTTTTCCTCTTTTGTAATTTTATTACATGATCCCTGAGTAACTGTGATCATTTCTGTCAATATAAACTGTGAACTTATGTGTCTGTGTCAGCTAGAGCACTAAAACAACAGGGAAGAGGGAATAAGCCATGCAAAATAGAACGTATTCCTTTTGTGCGAGTGTCAAACCCACAATAAGTAGGTTAGTAAAGGGGTCCAAATGGTTTTCACTCATACTGTCAATAAGTGTGATTCGTGTCCATAGTACACAGTCACTAGGAACATTTTGTAACCAGTGAGTCAGATCTCTGTGACAGGTTCTTCGTCAGGCAGTGTCTGTTATTGCATGTGTGTGATTTTAACACTGACGTCCTTGAGATGTTGGGAACAGAGGGTCACTGCTACAATAATTAATTTCAGATTTTTACTCCACCTCCTGCTGTATTTGACCTATGGGTGTACCGGTGTAAACATATACTTGTAGAGTTGACTTTTGTATGAATGACCCAACCCAACCCAAGCCCCACCCCTTTCACCTAGTTAACCTAGTTAACCTAGTTAACTAGGTTGGACAACACAGCATAGTAGACTATGACAGGAAAACAGAGTTTCTGTCAGATAAAAAAAAATGCTCAACTGTTATTGGAGGACAGGCAGAAAGGGGCGAGGCCTGGTATTGGTCAATTCACTCTTGTGTGCGTGTGCAATAATTCACTTAAAGATATAGTCAGCAATGCTGCGGTAGGATTTATGTTTAAACTGGATCAAAACAAAAATACCCCTCCCTTCAATGCCATGATCGCCGCTTCAGTGACATGGTGCTCCAGTCCCTCCGAAGCTCCGTCTCCAAATTGGACACCAAGGCTGGGATAATGTTGTGTGGTGCAGTCTGCACCACTCCATTAATGTGTGGAAACAGAAGACACACATCATGAGATATTTTCATGAGACAGAGACGCCGCGCCCCACTGACTTCTTGTCTAAGTTCTACACCAGCCATGACCCATGAGCTCAGTATCTCCTATGATTTGTCAGGGCTGTGTTTTTCAGCGTGCACAGAGAGCAGACAACTCGCAGACTGTGAGGAGATATGCGTCGAATGTGACACAACCGCTGACTCCGCCTTTTAAAGTGTAACTTCACGGCCAGGTCAGGCTGACTCCGCCTTTTAAAGTGTAACTTCACGGCCAGGTCAGGCTGACTCCGCCTTTTAAAGTGTAACTTCACGGCCAGGTCAGGCTGAATCCGTCTTTTAAAGTGTAACTTCACCACTAGGTCAGGCTGACTCCGCCTTTTAAAGTGTAACTTCACCACTAGGTCAGGCTGACTCCGCCTTTTAAAGTGTAACTTCACGGCCAGGTCAGGCTGAATCCGTCTTTTAAAGTGTAACTTCACCGCCAGGTCAGGCTGACTCCGCCTTTTAAAGTGTAACTTCACGGCCAGGTCAGGCTGACTCCGCCTTGTAGAATGAGAGATTTATCAACGAAAAACCAGCATTGATGTGTCTCATCAACAATTCATACTATTATTTACATTACAGCTGAAGAAAATCCATTTTAAGGTGCAGTAACTGTTACACTGAAATATGTAAAAAAGAGACATTATTTTCATATAAAATACTTTAATCTAAACATTCTGAAAAAAATGTTCATGGTGAAAATACCAGCGACATTACTGTAACACAGAATGCCAGCTAAATGAGAAAGCATCAGCTATAGACCATTGCAAGCGTGGTGCCTACAACCTCGAAATACAGACGTTCACATTCATTACAATACAAACATTGTAGATAACACAAAGTATCATGCGGTACATGCTGAAAGAATGTAATATTTGCATTCTCATGTGCACATAGTTATTGTCCTTCCAAATATGATTAAGTTAGATATGAAAGGAAAGTGGTCTTTCAATCTGCCTGGGTACGGACTTAATTTATAATAACCTCATGCATAAACTCTGCCTATGACCATATTTTAAAAGAAAACTGATAATATTAGAGGGTTACAAACTTTTTTTAAATTTTACAAAATAGTGTTTAATATCAAAAGCTACAGTGGTCTACTCTATATTACATAATCATATTCTGAGTCTGTATACTGATCATAGAGTCTAGATCGTAGATGTATGAAGTCAGAAATCACAGCAAATAAAAGCAGAGTATTATTAATGTCAATGTCATCATACAGTAAAATCAATGATCATCTGTGAACGTGCGTACACACACAGTACATTCATGATGCTGTAGATGGAACGTGGATGCTAACCACTGTTTAGTTTAATTTAATCTATATCTTCAAATCGCATGCCATTTCCCCCAATATGTATATATTTTTTCAGCAATATATTTGTTTACATTATTATTTTATACTGTGTTATAGTTCTAATCTGTCCAGTGCATGTGTCAGTACATGTGTGCCGCATAACCCCCCGTGATGTCAAAACATTTGAGAACCACCCCATATTTAAAAAAACAATGCAACAAGTTACCACAATGCTTTCTGTTCTTGAGCTGACCGTATGTGTTTAGGTTGGTTGTCAATCACAAATCTGTGATTAAGTATACGCAATAGGCCGCACCACCACTGCTTAATCATGCTCACTAAACAGCAGATTGCTTTCCTCAAGGAGATAATTAAGGAAATGTACCAATACACTGCAGAATAGTACAACAGAGATGTGCAAGTCATTGCTTTTTGAAGATACAAATGGGATTGGAAGCATCCTTTTTTCCTGGCACATACTTTAGGATTCCTCTGTGTTAACTAGACATGGCAGAAAAGGCTTTTCACAAACCAGTATAGTTCCAAAGCAAAGTCTAGTATTCATTCAAGATTCTCAGGACAAATATGAAAAGCTTCTATTTTCAAAAACTGAGCTGGGATAACAACAAAGACAAAACACCTTAACTTTATGATGATGTATTTTAAATTTGAGAGAATAATTATTATATTCTGCACGTTAATTACAGCCATTTCACATACACACAACAAACCAGTGTTTGCTAATCCCAAAATAAATGATTGTAAAAATATGATGTACTTTAAATTAGTTGTCAACTTGTAATGTTGTAAACAGTTTTGTTTTGTTTTGGCAACAGGATATCCATCTGGATACATGCAATGAACTAATACGATAAGACACATTAACAAAAAAAAAGCAACGCTGAAACGAAAACATTTACGGTAGAATGTACTGTATATACTCAACACTGTACATTCCAGAAATTGCTTTATGTGAATCTAAAACAGTTTGAAAAGTGACAAAAATAAACTGTATTTGGTAATGACAATTGTTAGTAATAATGGAAAGCATTTATAATAAAATTGTGCGTACCTGAACAGCAAGCCTGCTACTGTATATCTATAGTATTAAGTACAAGAAGAACCAACCATCAAGAATACATTCATCAAAACCAATTATTTTTAAAGCACCCAAAATATCTAGGCACACAAGGCCTTGATATTTTAGTCACAGGAGACACATAGTCGTGTGGTGGTGGTGTAACAATAAATATTAGATAAGTAATCAAAGCAAAGGAAATATCATTTCTATTTAAATATTGTTTTATCATTATATATCTTGTCACACCACCAAATGGTATCTATCAGTGTTATGAAAGCAACTAGAATGTCTCAAATAGAATGTCTCACGACAGGGACAGAATTTAAATCAAATTATACCCAGTTCCCTCTATATGAAAAATATGACCATTACTTTGGCATGAGGGCATGATACTGTATATGGCGGTAGTAAATCATTTATGTGACAAAAGTACATGGGTACAAAATGTCTATCAGAGATGTAACAGAACATTTACATACGTTACTCTAATTAAACTGGAGTTGAAGTCGGTTTACTTCAACTGGACTACTGAAAGAAAACATCTTAGTTGACCAATATTCCTTAAATATCTCTCACAATAGAATACACTGTGAATGTAAAACCTTGTGTGTAAACTTGTGTAACTCAAACATGCTTGCATTTATCAAGGCGCCTAATAAATAATAATTTGAATGTTGACATTGTTAGCATTCAAATTAATGGAGACACATTACAACACACCAAGGCCTTGTAATAGACTGAGATGCGCGGGCATCGTATAATATTCAGTGTGTTTTATAAATAAGGCACAAGTGGCTCAATCCTTAGGTGAAAAGCTGATGTTCATTTGTAAAGGAACAGGAATCCAAACATTCATTATTTTAGAGTGAGGGCAGGCAGACAAGTCTGTAATTGCAATGCATGAAAATGTGAGTTACACTGTGAGAAATAAAAGTCAAACATTCATATCAAAAGCTTCTCTGTCAAGAATGAACCACTGCCGTTGTGTAAAATGTGCTCATCGTTGATGATACATTCGATGTGTCTGTTGTACGGTAGAACCTCCTCATCTGATGCAGATGTTAAGGGTCTTGGACTCTATATAAGCACTGGTCACTCCTCGATTGCATTATATATAGCGACCACAGAACCCCAAATGACCTCCACCCATCCCCGCAACTTTGCGCTTATGTTGAAACATACCCGTGTACCAAAGTGCATATTGCTGTAACCGGAGGGGCAGATATAGGATATAGGTTCTCTGCAATGGGAGGTGTAGAGAGAAGTGCGAGCCTCTTATGCGCTCACCGAGAACACCAAGGAGTGTGCATTTAAGATAAGAGTATGTGTTGCTACTTCAATATGCACTTTAAATTAACATTTGTTTCTGCTTTGCTAGACTTCATCAAGAGTCCATCTGCTGTTTCAAGTTGGCAGGAACAGTACAGATGAGAATTCACAGCAGAGTGATATTCCTTTCTGCAACTGATGCCGAACTGAACGCTATAGCCAGGGGGCCATGACTGTTCGTGTGAGCAGTGCAGGTGCATGGACACATTGTACAGTAAATGCAACATGTAGTGTATATCATTTGTGTTATTGAACTGTGCCCTCTTAAGGGTCCGACATTGACAGCGGAACGCAGTCAATTCACCCTTATGAATATTGGCCAATCACAGCATCTCAGGCAATAAACAGATGTGTGCGTGACTGCGTGTGCATACGTACTGTATGGCTAACCAATTCCGTTAAATAGCCACATGTCCATGTGTTTGATTGCATCACCGTCTCAATGACTTCCAATGACTCTAAGTGACTCTCAACGGCTCTCCATAACCGTGATGTCCCTGCAGTCGGCATAGTCTGGGCTCAGCCCGTTGAGGTACATGCTGCCGTTCCTGGTCAGCACCCCGGGCACAGGGCTGAGAGAGAGCGCCATGCCGGCGTAGGCCTCCCTGTCATCCCCCAGGTTGACGGACAGTGTCCTCTTGCTGGGCGTCATCTCCTGGTTGGCTGAGGCGTTCATGCCCAGCTCGGAGGACAGCTTGCGCTTGATGGAGGCGGCGCGCTGGAATTTGTCATAGATGTCCACGCTGAGCCGCCGCCGCGTCTCCTTGAACTCGGCCGAGACGTTGGCCGTCCACTCCGCCGCGTGGGCGCGGAACTCCCCCACCTAGTGGAGTACACCGTTAATGCATTGCTCTGTCTCTTCGAATGATCTCACCAAACAGGATCCGTTGGCGACCCCTCTGGTCACAAGATGCAACTGCAAGGGCATTAATCAAATTTATAATAATAAAAAAATATATTATAATAATAATAAACCCGGTGAGTCTGAGTAATCTTCAAATAAAAGATCTGAGTCTGTACAGGCCATCAAATAAATTATCCTTAAAGTCAGTAGGGGTTGTGGGGGGGTGGGGGGTGGAAAGAGAACAGCTTATTGACTATATGCTCATAATGAATTAAGCGTCTCGCTGAAGGGTTTCATCTCCTGTGCTCTAAGTGTATAACATCTCTGGCCTCCTGAGTTAGCAGGCAGTCACTGGTACGTGCCTGCGGCTTCTTTCGCTCGCTTTCGGTGCCCCCCATCTTCCTCTCAGTAATACAGCTCTCTGTAGAGGTCTCCATTCTGCAGTGGACGGCCTTCACTCTAAGTGATGTTTACACTGTGTTTCTGTGCACAGTTCCCCGCTTCATACTCGGAAAACAACAACAGAATATGATGGTGTATGCTTCACTACCTGTTCATAAGCCTGCCTGTGTGTGCGTGACAGAACAGCAAGGTGTCTTATCGCTCACCAACTGTAACACCCTTAATATCTAATCCAACAATTACAAGGCGCCTGGTGCTCCATGTGGCACCAGCAGGATGAGCTGGCGCTTGATGATTGACGGTGCACAGCGCTGTGCTGCGCGGCACTGCTGTTTGCATGCTGGGGCAAATGGTTGTGGCTGTGAGCATTATGTGGTAGGCAACATTTAGCCCCGCTTGCCGCCACCACAGATGGTGCCGGGGTAATAAAAACCAATGCATTCTAAAATATGCCACTTGTAAACAAGTGCACTACCGCACTGACTTACAACTGATAATGTAAATCATTTCATGGTGGGTCACTGATAGTAAAGGTTTACATACTGTACAAACACATTGTATATCATTATTCATTCTCCAGTCATAGAGGACTATATCAGGGTCTGGGCCTGGGCTTTATTTTAATTTCCCCTTAAGTATAGCTCAAAATTTAATAACACATTATTCAAACTATTTTTCCCAGCAGTATTCTCTAATAAAAAAAGACTTGTTACAGGGGAATAATAGCACAGCTTTCCTACAACTGGCTTGCATATACTGTAGTACATGCACTAGCTAGATGGACTGTTTATTAAACATTCTGCAGAGTTCTTAGAAAGACATCAGATTAGTGTGATGTGTTGCTACAAGCTGGAAAAGGGCAACTACAGACAAATTATCCTGGAAGAAAGTTGTCCTGCTTAGTATACTATACACCTATGACATTAATCCTATAAGGGGGAATTGGCGTTTACCCCAACAACATGGAGGCTACTGGCTACAAAAAACAGGGCTGACCACAAAACAACGTACCTGGAAAATGCTTATATTAACTACAGTCTAAATGTCTGAATCCTCATTGACATTATCACATTTCTTCCTTGCTTTTCCTGCCTCGCTACAGTTTGCCAAAATAAAGCAAGTTCACAAATAACCAGCTAGAGCACAATAACTACCTTCTTTTTAAGGGGTGGATAATAAAACACTGTCTTTGCTATGTGCTTCACTGAGCAGACCTTGTTATACAGTGCGCGCTGCGTGCCGTACCTCCTCCTTCGTCTTCTTGGAAATAACGCGGAACCAATCTCCGATCATGCTGAGGATGGCGGCGAAGTAGGCAAGGCCCACCAGGATCCAGAACCAGACCACGGGCTTGTAGTAGTCCAGGTACCCTGGGCTCTCGGAGCCACCTGCAGCCAACAACACACCGCATATGGGCCTGTTTTCATACACAGTGTGCATAGGTTGTGGTCATGTAGCGCTCTACGGTGTAAGCACAGGGACAAAAATGTGAGTGTGACCTTTCTCGCCAGCGACAAAGTCTCCAAACCCGATTGTAGTGAGGGTGATGACCACGAAGTATATGGACTCCAGTGTGCTCCAGCCCTCGATCTGCTGGAAGATGACCGCGGGCAGGGCCACCAAGATGAGGCAGCCGAACAGGATGAAGAGCAGTGTGGAGATGACCCGGATCTTCGTCTGGCTGACCTTCCACTTCTAACCAGAAAGGAAGAGAGTGTTTGGTAAAGGAAAAGACCAATGAAACAACTCTGTTTTGTTTGGCAGGCTATTACTGCAAACAATATTACATTAATTATCGTTTCAACTGGTCTGTGTATTCATGCATGATAATGAGGGCCTTTAAATGCTGTCAAGTAGCCACAAGAGTGTTCCTGTAAAATATTGTAATGAATTAACAACGTTTGTTCGATTAGCGGTTAGCATAATAGCAGTAGTGCACAGAGCTGCGTGTTGAATGCTTGATACACATCATAGTGGATGGTTGTGAGGAAGGCACTAGCAGTTAAAAGTAATCTTTTCCTTCTTACTTCATTCAAAATATGATGACTCGCTTCCTTTGGCCTGTTTCAGGAACAAACCGGCTGTTTTCTAGCACTTAAAAGCCGGGGTACTTGTCGATGCAACATAACTTCCACAGTCAGAGGCTGCAGCAAAGGGGCCCTTTATCATGTAATAAGCAAACTTGATACGATTGGCACACCAACTTCAAAAGCAAATTCCAAACGAGGCAGAAATTGACAAAAAGCCTTTGTAATGAAACCATGGGTTCATAACAGCAGAAATGTAAAGGTTAGGCATACATTTGGCAGTAGTACATACAGTATGTGCTGTCAACAGAACACAACAAAAGTTTTAAAGTGTGCTGTAAATGAAATCACCTTGATGTGGAGCTTGCGTTCGTCTACAGTGCGATCATATCCTGCTGCCTATCTATTTAAAAATATTGGTTTGTACAGTGCTTTTCCCATTCAAAAGTTTTCCCACTCAAGTGATGTAAAACCTGCTCTATGCCACTAAAAAACAGGGAGAACTCAGATTACTGTTTACATTAAAAAAAAATTGTTTATCATGTGTGATGTTAATGTGCAAGAACTCACAGCAGAGCGCACATAACCCTGCATTCACACGGATGACAAACAAAGGCGGCAAAGTGTATCCGGCTGCCATTCATTTTCAATGAGAGTTGGCGATTCAGAGCGACAAGCGACAATGTCGCAGCTGAAGGCAAGCTAGGCGGGGCGAATATTTTATGCAAATACAGAGAGGCGCGACATGGCGACTACCAATGGGAGCGAAGCTAGCGTGACAAGTTATTGCAACCAGAGGAAAGTCTCCTGTCCATTTTCCCAGTCAGTAGGATAGTAGTTTTTGGATAGAAAACATAGTATTTTTATAGTTACTACCTTGGCCTTGTATATGTATATGCATTTTTGCTGCAATATATTTAAATTGTTGACAGCAAAAATGTATAGACTAAATTTATAAACCTTTTTACAAAAGTGTGATTGAAAGATTTTCTATGGGGAAATAAAACCTATGACCATTGCTTAAAAAAATATGTTACACTGTTCCGTGTGAATGCAGGTTAACATACGATTTACAGTAGGCAGATGTCACTAGCATGCCTTACAAGTCTGAGTGGACAGGAGACTAAATATTAATATACAATGGAACGTTAAATCCCAGTCTTCATCAATATTTCACAGCAGAGATTTTAAAATGTCTACAATGGAGTAGATATAGTTTGCACTGTAGAAGGCAGAAAACTCCCCTTTCCTGGGACAACAGTAATAAAAATGACGTTTCAAACTGCAGTAAGGGAAAGTCAATTAGCTGGTGACGTCTATGTGATGAATAACAATACAAATATAACGGCGTAGGTATAAGGTGCCAAGGTGAAAACCAATCTCTCAGGATTTGTTTGTTCCCTAACAGATAGAACAACAGTGCATGGTGTACATAATGAGAAAGAGGTCTATACATCATGACCGGGCCAGTCAGTCCCAAGGGGTCCTTCTGCAAATGTTGATGCACTCTTTGTCAAAGCCTGTCTCTGCACAGTCCAGCTGTAGGACAGCTATAGTGTGTCATGACTGAGCAATGGGACCTTATACAGTACCAGTGCTTGCACAGCTGTGACTGTATGTGAGTGAGTGGAATAATAGAGAGCGTAAAAATGTGCTATCAAGTTCTTGCATGTCTATCCTTCAACAGCTTAGTAATGATCACTACGTCCTTCAAGTTTATTCTGCTTTCTGTTTTTTTTGCCAAAGGCACATTCTTTAAAACACCCCCAACAATCACGGATATAAGAAGAGATTACAAGATGGCAGCAATGAGCTCAATCGGGAGTTTGGGCCTGTAAAACTTGGTTTTGAGGGTGTCCCTTATAAAAATGCCTCTGCAAGCGAAGGAATATTCCAATTCAATAATCAGGGCACTTGTAAATGAATGGTGCAATTTAAAGTGGCCTGTCGGTTGCTACGGTAACCACCCCTTAATAAGCACTGCTACAGTAGGAAATGCAACAGGATTCAATTCAATGAAATGAACAAATGAAATGAACCTGTGAAAGGGATTCATTGTTGTCACAGTTGAAACTTTGATTCACCGTACAGTGTCTTGTATAGTCTGCACTTGATTTATCATTTCTGACTTAAAGAATATCATCATACGCATATTATTAAATGGCCTTTGATCCCCTCAGACGCTAAGGCATTACAATGTAAAGAGATGACAGACACACACACACACCAATGTTCTTACCACAATCATCTTTTCAACTTTGGATATGCCCTTCCCAAAGATTGTTCCCAGTTGGTCACCAACACCGGCCAATAAGAATCCAAACAGTGGAATCCCCAGGAGAGCGTAGATTATACAGAAGATACGTCCACCCTCAGTGTGTGGAGAGATGTTTCCAAAACCTGACAGAGAGAGAGAGAGAGAGAGAGAGAGAGAGAGAGAGAGAGAGAGAGAGAGAGGGTGGTGAATACGTTGGGAGAACCTGGCATTTGTTTGTATCCTTGAACATAGTGCACCTTGAGTATTGATATTGGAAAGTTCACAGTAGTTCACACATTCAGTTCACAGTTAAAGGGAGTGGAGAGAGATCCTAGAAGGAAACCTTGGCACAACATCTATTATTCACAATAAAATAACTCACATACCAGACCTAACCTGCACGGTATGTAGCCTACATGCACACAGACATACTGAACACACATTAACACGTTATTCACACCACATAGTGTACATACGCTACAGTACACATACCCTCATATTGTACATATACAGTAGGTCCACTTAATCAAATGTAAAACTGGCTGCCCAGCTATTATTTTCCTCTGCTGGAAAGCTGTGGTTTATTGCACAGACCACTTGCACTTCTCTCCGAGCCTCTAATCATTTCAGAGTCACATTGGGAAACCACCACCTTGCATTATTTAACATGTTATGGATCTCCTGATATGATCATATAATAAACTCCATCTACTTTGTGCTATTTAAGCATAAGTCCCAATATTGGGGCTGGCCTCCAGAGGAGAATACAATGACTTCCCGCTCTCACTTCCCATGGGGTAACTGAATGTCAAAGGCCCTTTTGCCAAACAAGCTTTTCCTATTACTTGATTAATGTGTAGGTTGACAGCAGAGGGAATGACTTTTAACACCTCCGGGTTGCCCCTGAGAACAATGGAGAGACACTAATATGCTGATTAATCTATACATTTCCTACTCCACTTCAAGTAGGGTTACGAAACCTACATATGTTATATGTTACGTCATTCAGATGTGGCTAATTGGAATTGAAGCTGGTTAATGTAATCATTAGTTAGCTCTAGGATTACATGTTTATGAAATTTAGAAAAGGGTCATATTGGATTATTTGCTGTGTTATAGTAGTTTCTGTTTACACTACAGTATGTAGGAAGAGCACATTACCTTAACTAGCTCATGTGTCCGTACCACTGGGTCCATACTGTATACTGTATCTTGTCAAAATGTGTCGAATGGCCATTGATCATGGTAATTGACAATCATCAATTTTCCTGCATAAAACATGTCTCTGTTTTCTTACCCATAAGAAGCTTGGGAGGGTGGGCAATGGGCAACTATAAAATATGCTTGGTCAACGCACTGAACACTGAAAACAGAAAAACAATAACAAAAAAAATATACCAAACATACCAATTTATATATACATATATAGTATATATACTGTATACTCTATATATGAATAGAACAAATTGAACATAAATAGAAAAAAATCTATACATATAAATAGAAAAGTGCATGTATTGCATGTAACTAAAAAATAAAAAGGTATAAATAGTAAAAATGTGAGATACTGCTGCAGTGGTTTCTTATGTTTTTCCACGGCTGTATCTTTGAACAGTCCCATTTATTGTTTTGTTTGTGGATGACAATAAAAGCTTAATGATTATTCTGCTTAACCAGATGCTAGGAAAGATAAATGGCAACACATTTAAATGAGTCATTAAATTAATTAACCTCTGTTACCGAAACTGTTACTGTTATGGGAAGCCATAACATTGTTCAATGTACTGTAAAGACTAAATATTCAGTATTGTTCATCTGTATGTACTGTGTCAATCTTTTCTTGGTAGGTAGGTAAACCAACACTAATTCTATGGTACGAAAATTATTAAAAGCATTGATTTTGTTCAAGCTGAAAATTACAGATGCATGTTTAGCTATACATTTAACAAATGTCTATATATCTCATATGGCATCTAATAGTTTAGTCTTTATTTACCTAAACCATGAATAACCACGTGAGTTTTCCTAACCTGGTCTGTCTTAGGGACAAACTGTACCCGCCAATGCAAGAAACAAACTTTAGAATAGAGGAAACGTTTGTTATGATTCCCAGCAGGGAATTGGCATTGGCAGGGAAGACAGCTGCAGAGTGAACATATATTTAACATAGAATGGCCTTGTTATTGAAGCATTAAGAACTGGATGAGCTCTCAACTAGCTGTGGTTGCCTGCACAGTGCCTGCCTGCCTCTGTCTGTCTGTCTGCTTATCTGCCTGTCTGCCTGCCTCTGCCTATCTGCCGGAATGGGCTACTGTTTTTGCCCACTAACCTCTTAGTTGGATGTGAAAGAGAGAGTATATACTATACCGTATACACTATATCTCAGCCAATCGCATCCATCAGATACTGTACCTGATTGACAGCCTGTAGTGATCAACCAATGCATATCACAGCCTAATGTGATTCACTTGGTGTTTGTGTTTGTGTATGTGTGTGTGTGAGAGAGAGAGAGAGGGGGGTGGAGGGGGAATTAATGTAGAATGGTAGAGTGGGGGGAAAGAAAAATGTGAGTTGGTGGATTCTCACCGAGAGAAATAACATTATAATATAGTGTTCAGACCAGAGAAAGCGAGCACAGAACTGTGCTCCCCATCTCTTTGTGATTGGGTAGCGTACAGTATATAAGCACAGTTATGCTGTTACAGCACATCCACAACAACCGCATGCTACAGCACATTGATGACAAAGCACACACACACCAGCAGCCTGTACATGTCGAGTCTTAACAATAGGGAAACAATGTGAATGTGTTTTCTGTCAGTTTGCTTACCTACTCTTGTGAGGTAAAGGGAAATTACTTTGTGTATATGCAAAGTAAGAATGTTAACTGAATGCTGTTAGGGCCTGTTAATATGGCCCATTATGCAGTGTGTACTTATAATAAAAGTATAATTTGGTATCATTGATGAATATTGAAACCTTATATCAGTAACTATTACTGGGTTTCCCGGAAGCCTATTTAAATTGTCCCAAGATATTAGACTTGTTCTAAATGCAACATTGCCTCAAAAGACCAAGCATATTCATTTTACAATTCTGCATACTAATTGTGAAATGATTTAAACCTTACTTCTTTGAAAAGACATCAAATATTTGTTATTACTATTACGTATATTTGCTGAACAGTAGATGTTTCAAGTAGTCTTAAATTATTTGTATGTGGATGTCATATAAAGGCTGTACAATATGAAGGACATGTACAATAAACCATATACAGTATACAGTATTCAGTCCATATCATTTCGGTATACAGTACATTTCTCATATACTTTCTATAATAAATGAATATCCTTACCAATGGTGGTTATAACAGTGCCGGCAAAGAAAAACGAGGAGCTAAGATCCCACAGGCTCATTTGATTGGATGAATTTCCTGATGGGTTCACACCTGCTCGGATTGCTGATACCACTTGCTGGAAAGGAGAGGAAACATTTTTTTTTCCCCAAGGTTAGTTCACATTTAAATGCGTTATTCCCTCTGTCATCTGGTGGGATGTGTTTATTAGACTTTCTGAGGAAGACTAGTGGACAATAGCAAACATCCAACTAACAGTCAATAACAGCTGTCCAAAACAACTGAACTACTGTTGCTGAACAGAAAGAAATTGCTACTTTAAGATTTTCATCTTATCTTCATAGACTGTAAAAAGAGAAGGCTACTAAGCAGTACAGTATGTTCTATGATAATGAATGAATTACAATGACAGCGAGCAACCAACGTTAGTCTGTTGTATTGTTGCTGTAGCTATACTCTCTCAGCAGGCTGAGCTTATCTCAGGGCAGCAGAGGGGATATCAACAGTATAGGAGATCAAACACAATTACTGTATCACATAAAAAACGCTCTCTCTCTCACACACACACACACATGCACACACGCACGCACACGCACACACACACACACACACACACTCACACACACACACACACTAATATAAATTCTCTTTAACCCACAGTGGCAACCCACCCACTGAAGGACAAGTCTAGCTCCCACAAGCATGGATCCCAGAGAAACTAAGCACAAATAAAACTGCTCTAAAACAACACAGAAGTCTGTAGCCCTCACAAATACAACACCATACATACTTTACATGATTTTACATTAGTGTGTCTAAATTAATGTGTTAACTTAGACTATGCTAACTGTAGTTCACACGACTCACTGTTAACCTGAAATATTAAATTATATTGACTAATGATGAAAGTTGATGTATAGCAATGTCAGTAAGTACTGAATGAGCAATAGCAACAACAGTATCTTAGCACACAAAAGCTATTATCATAGGGGAGTAACTGCTAAATGTGATACCTTTGGTCAGATGGATAAAACTAATTTGAGCTAACACAGTTTATTTTTATAACCACACCCCGGGAGTGACTGAACAACCAATCAATCTTCACCGCTTTCCCTCCCCAGAGTATTGAACAAAGCTAAACTCAATCTCATTCAAGAGAAAAGGTTATACTTAAAGGTGCTGTAGTGTTTAAGACACATTTAGTGTAATTTCTCAGAAATGCCATATAGCCGTCAGCTAGTGAAATACTCTGAATATCTTACCCCTGCCTCTCTACAAGATGATTTTAGATGTTTAATGGTGCTGAAAGAAATTTGACCAATCAGGGCTTTTCATCTTTTCCCGAATTGATTCAGCAGAGCTACAAAAATCACTAGCCCTTTGCGATGGCAGAGACAGGCTCCAGAGGGACGGCGTAGAGAAGGGGAAGGGTGCTTTGTTCACAATGCAGTGGCAGGGCTTCCTTCAGCATGCTGGTTAAGGACATTAGTTGCTATCATGCTAGACCATGCCGTGTCAAATTGCCTCTTTCTGTTGGCTTAAAGGTGGAGTAAGCTAATATTATTTTAGTCTAATTCAGCGAATATCTGCTCACGGTCCGCTAGCATGGTCGTTTTCTGCAAGCCCTGGTTCTGTGTATGGGAACACCAACAAAGTGGTGCAGACTGCACCGCACAACCCTATGCTAGCCTCGGCGATATGTGTCCGGTGTGGGGGGTGGATCTCCTGACAGAGCACCCAATTGAAGGGAGAGGTGTTATCGTTTCCATCGAGTTATATCAAATATCAACAATCTTTCTCAAGCATCCCTGACTACATCTTTATTTTGGACGTTTAACTAAATCTGGGGTGCGTTCAAATCGGCAAACTGAGGCAAATGTTCATGCCTAACACGTTTACATGACATTTGAACGTTTTGTGTAAACATTCCAAAATTATTTCAATTTAAACATCGCCCTTCGTCCAGCGTCAACGTGTGTTCGCCAAGAACTCCCTCCTCAGACCATATCAAATTAATGGAAAACAGTTTGAAGATGTTGGCGAACATTCGTTTGTCATGTTTGCCAATTTTGAACACCCCTCTGCTCGTGTATCTTACCTTGGGGTTCCTAGTTTGATACGTTTATCATGTTGCAGTGAGATACTGTACCAGAGTGGTCCTATTGGCTGCTGCTCAGTGCTTACACTACATAACTATTACTAAGACAAATGGATCAGGAAAATATCAAGGAAAGCAGTTTGGAAATTTTACTGGTGCATGCAGACATTTCTGGTGCATTAGGACATTGCAGAGGAGTGCACTTCTATGCACAATCCATAATTTCCCAGATGTAGATACACTGACAATAATGTTTGACAATAATGTTCCACAGGGCAACTTTTAAGTAATGGCATCAGTTTTAAATCATAATTACTTAGTTATGCATAGTTCCCTTCAGGCTATTACACACACATACTCACACAAACAAAACACACAACGCACACACACACACACACACACACACAAACACAACAAATATTCACACTATTAAGTGACAAATGCCATTTCAATAAGCCTATTTGGGATGTAAAAGCTAATAATTAACCGCTGCATCAGACTGCACTGGATAGGGTAGGTTTGCATACCGTATGCAGGGCACACACACATACACACACAAAGGCAGGCCACCATGAGGTCTCCTCCTTTTATCTTTTATCACAACCCCATCATTTCCTAATAGAACAGAGGAATGGGTTTTATGGAAAGCCCATATCCTGCTAAATGAAACCCTGACTCCCTGACACACACCCCTCTTCTCCAACACCCCCTCACCTCCTTCCTGGCTCGACCGGAGCCATTTGGTTCACAGCATATTAATTCACTGTCTTGGCACTTTACTTGCATTATTCTCTGGGACAATGAACGACAGTTAGGTGGGATAATGTGAGTCCATAAGGTATGCAGCTGTATCGGCTGCACAGCCAAAACGGGTTGAGGGCAGGAGAATGAACCATCCCTTTACAGCTTTCAACATTAAACACACTGTTAATTACGGCCTTCGTGGGAACGTCTCTCCTCAGATTTAATGCGGTAGCACTAGCTCTTGATCACTGTGAGCATGAGAAAGGTGTGTGTGTGTCTTAATGAAGTTGACAGGGTGGCATATGCGTTGTAGTAGAGCATAAATAAATCATCACAAAGTCATAGTTTAGCTGAAGTGGGTGCAACAACCAGTTCTGACCTGGTACGTTGTAAAGAACTATATCTTTTTGTTAGGCACAACTGCATCACAATCAGCAAATTGCCAAGGTTTAAAAATTCAAAACACTCTCCGGTTTGTTCGTTTGTTTGTTTTGGTGCAGGCCAGTTCATAAGAAATATGGAGACTTGGTTTGACTTAATTGATATAATGAACTATATTGAGAGTGCACTGCAAACAATGAAACCATGCTGCTGCAAAACCGGCATGATGTGCACTCCTCAAGAAGAGAACGAATGGTCTGTTGTGTGCCCTGGGGAAGTTTTGTTTCTGCTAGCTGTTCCGACCAGACCTGAACTCAAAGGCTAAGCTGGTCTCACTGTTTATTTACTGTAATTAGATACTCCATAATGGAGCTCAACTTTGCCGTTGCTCATGGCGTCCACAACTAAAGCGATACAACTAGAAAGTCATGACAGAAATGCTTGTTGCTAAATATTAAAATATTCCGTAATTCTGAATAATACAAGGACACATCCTCTGACCTGGGACAAATCTCACGTGGCTTCTGCCAATTAAATGAATTATATTACTGCAATGTTTTAGCCTTAATTTGTTTAATGTATAATTGCAAATTCTTGTTGCCTATCGACACCCATTGCATCCTAACCGTCCTGGAAGGGTAGATTCCTCTCTCCCAAGGTTTCTTCTTATAATGGAAGTTTGTCCTTGCCCGGGGGGAGGATGGGGTTTAGGGGGTGTTGCTTGTTTCAGTGTGAAACATGGGTTGTACAACCCTTTGGGACTGTAATGTGATGAAGGGCCACACAAACATACTTGCCTTGAACTGACTTGACTGAACAGAAGAAAATGAGCCAAACTGCATGTCACTCAGACCTACCTTGACCAGGTCCTCCAGCTCAGACGAGTTCACACAGGAGTGAACAGCCAAGAAGTCCAGTTTCTCCACCAGTATGGCTAGCTTCTGTGAGCTCTCATGCGGCTGCTCCAGTGCTCTGAACACTGTTGCCCCGACGATGAGGTAAAGCACCACCAAGAAGAAAATAGCAGAGACGGTCTTCCACCTCATGACGGTGGTTTTGTTGTCATAATCGTCTTCAGGGTAGCTGAGCACCAGCGGCTTGGCGGAGAAAGACAGGCGAGGTTTAGAGTTGTGGACTGCAGACTTTGGGTCAAGAAGGTCAGGTGCGGCCACTGTAGGGATGAATGTGTTAGAGGTTAATGGCTGTCATTTACTACAAGTTTTAAGCTTCACCTGGTTACCATGGTTCCAGTAATATACTGTATATGTATATTTGGATTTGGCTAAAAACCACCAAATGACACAATTAAAAAATACAAAAAGAAATATATGAACCCTGATCAGATCTAATTTTGCATTTGACTTTTGAACTGACACAATTCAGTCCATATTATTGATAGTTCCATGCAGATAAACCAAAGTCCTTGTATTCTATAATGTTCCTGGTTTAACTCTCTCTCTCTCTCTCTCTCTCTCTCTCTCTCTCTCTCTCTCTCTCTCTCTCTCTCTCTCTCTAT
>JAODLL010056550.1:0-43152 GCA_026546735.1 Forbesichthys agassizii | reverse complement strand
TATCAGACGTTCAGCACAGTTACATGTGTGACGTAGTGCTGATGGACACAAGAGGCTGAGACTAACAGGGGCATATGCATCAGACGTTCAGCACAGTTACATGTGTGACGTAGTGCTGATGGACACAAGAGGCTGAGACTACCTGGTGGGTAGCTGCATGGCCAGGTAAGGAGCAATGCTCCAGGCAAGGTTGACATTGTCCTTCCACTGCTTCTCAGTCAGACTGATGTACTTGGAGCGCCAGTTGGCGATGCTGGTCTCCACCGACTGGTCGGCTGAGATAGCCAGCTCCTGGGTGGACAGGGGGTTGTACCACGTGGTCAGCCGCTCGATCTCACTGGCCTGGTGAGGAGAGAGAGAGAGAGAGGGAGAGAGAAGGAGAGAGAGGGAGAGAGAGAGAGAGGGAGAGAGAGGGAGAGGGCCATATTGATTGACAAGATGGCTAGACTACGTTATCGTTGTGAAGATATTGGCGATATTGGCGCCGCTCACCAGTAAGGCCAGTAGCAGCGTACGCCGCTTCATGTAGTACTTGTGGAGCTGCGTGCCTCTGTTGATCTTCTTAGACATGCCTGACGTGGGCGGGGCAGACAGGGGGCGGGGCAGACGTGGGCGGGGCAGACAGGGGGCGGGGCAGACGTGGGGTAGAGTGTGAGAATCAGTTCCCTGTCACAATCAGTCCATTGTGAGAAGGAACTGACTCTCACAATGGATGGAAAGCTGATAGACTTTTCCGTTACGTTTTTAATAACATGAAAAACATCAACTGTGTTGTTTGTACACTGTTTGTATGTTTTAACTTATGTAGATTTCACAAAACTAGATAATAATAATATTAATAATAAAAAGAAAACACATTAAGATAAACATGACAAGTACGTTAAATTCCTTAGTAATCTATCAAATTAAATAATAACAATAATAATACCTGACTTCTTGGATGCCGTGGACATGCTGCTGGACAGAGGGTGTGTGCTCATCCACCCCTGGCTGCTATGCTGCGAACGTGCACTGGAGTCTGTGTTGGCCCGCATGTCAGCAGCATCCATCACTGACAGGCTGTGCAGTGATGGGTCCTGGTTGTCTATGCACACGCACATGCATCGCGTTCAGCCAAGAAACGCACACACACACACACGCATACGCGCACACCTCACACACACACACAACACACACCGTCTTGCTGCATCCCATGTATCTCTTTCATGCTTCATCACGTCAAGAACACCATATCCTCTAAGTGATCTGCAATAGACTCTCAACAGTCTATTGTGCTGATTGAGTCTTTACTCCAATAGATATATTGTCTATGGATTATAAATTATCTTATCATTTGTAGACTGGTCTTTTTCCCCCCTAATAGTTACATATTACTAATATGTAATATTTGTTGTGCTTTTGTTAATTTTGTTCTATTTTGAGAAACACTACATAAGTTAATGCTATTTTCCGATATATACTGTACTTACTTATACAATATGTAATCCATATATACATGTTCTATTCACACAAATATATGCAAATCACATCTAATTTTCTTAATGCAGGTATATTTAAAAAGAGGATAGAAAATTAAAATGTAACTAATGTTTTCTGAGGGACATTCAATGGCGGGAGGTTTATAGGTGGTGAGATGAGCTAACTGCCATTTAGTTGGCCATGCAGTTTACATTCAAATGGTATTTTCATCAATGCAGAGGAAGCCCTGAACCACTGATGCCAGGTCAGGTTACCTCTTCCTGCTAACGGGTATGCAGAGAGCTAGGGGTTGGATAATCTGATCCAGCATCTGTGGTTAGAGGAGCCGATTGGTATGCATGAGGAATGGTAGCATGTCAGTTTGTGGGATCGCAGGGCAAAGAGAAGGGAATTATCTGAGATGGTGGAGACACCATTTCTCAATTTGTACGTTCACCTTTGAATAACAAGCTGACAAATTGAGGAGAGGGGCTGACAGGATGAATATTATAATATGGTCATGCATAATAACGCAACTGACAAATTTGAGCCTTTCCTCACAGTCGGAAAATATTTGAGAAGAGATTGGCAGTAGAGTTGGAAAAAGAATAGAGATAAAAAAAACGGAGAAAACAGAGCTTAATAGTATTTGTTTTGCCCATGTGTTTGAGTGAAATGTGACAGTCAGAAAGGCCTATCCTATGCCTCAAGAAAAAACTGTACCGTACAGTAACATTTTAATATATAAGAAGCTTTTTACAGCCAACTAGAAAGATTGTTCGTCCAGGAAAGGACGGTGGAGAATAACAGTAATAACATGACACATTTGCTTGAAAGCTTACCACACACAAAAACAGCAAAGAAATACAAAACACTTAAAAATGAGTTGCTGATCCAAAGC
The DNA here is from genome assembly GCA_026546735.1 of Forbesichthys agassizii. Taxonomy (NCBI): domain Eukaryota; kingdom Metazoa; phylum Chordata; class Actinopteri; order Percopsiformes; family Amblyopsidae; genus Forbesichthys; species Forbesichthys agassizii. The sequence continues at coordinate 40,793 of JAODLL010056550.1, read as the reverse complement.
AGTGCAAGTTGCATCTTTTGCAGCAGATATACGGGGCAAAACAAACACTATCAAGCTAGCAAAAGAGACAGAGAAGTTAAGGAATACAAGTAGAAACCCATCCATCCCCAGATGGGTAAACACAGCTCTATGTGGCCCAGTGAGGAGGAAGAGCGTCAAATTTGCCACGCGCGAAGGGCATGCCCCTCTTGGCCCGAGCCCCGCTTTAGGCTTACTTAAGATAGACAGTGGAGAGGTGCTGGACACGATAAGCGATCCGAATATCCCCGCCGAGAGGACGCAAGGGGCAGGTGTAGTGCTGCCAAGCTCACCGGGTGGGACCAGATGGCACGCGGCCAGGTACTTCTTGTCCGACAGGATGTTGGCGTAGAAGCGGGTCATGATGCTAATGTCCTCACGCAGACGCTTGTCGCCCTGGGTGGGGAACTTTGGGGACACACTGCAGAACGGACAGGCGTTTAGTTACCATGGCGTCCTCCGCCTGGAGGTCTCTTGTGTGTTGAGTGAGTCGACGACAGGCCAGGGGTTCCACACGCACGCACATGCACGCACATGCACGCGCACACACACTAATAAAGGACCCTCAAGGGATATTTGGTGGAAAGTGTACCTGAAGTAATCGAAGGCTGTGGAATAGATCTTCTCTCTCAGGACATTTCGTATGGTTGCGTTGGCGACGACGTCTGAGTGGAGCAGGGCCAGACCCAGTGTCAACAGCCTGTGGCTCGCAAAGGCACACTCATTACACAGTCATCAAAACGCAGCGCGTAAATGGACGTCATCACCATGTTGGCACGGATAGTTAACGCTCACGCTGGTGCAGCGTTCAATGTTCAATCTAACGTACAGCTCAGCGTACCTGAAGCGGGGGCCAATGGCAGCTACGTGTCGATTGAGGTTACTCTTGGCTCCGCCTACGTTTAGAGAGAGGGAGCGCTGTAGAAGACTGCAGAAGATCTCCACTTGGTCTGCACTGGAATACTTGGCTATCTCAAACCTCTGCACTAGAAACTATGGAGACACAAACGTGGAAAGTTTACAAAGATCACATGACGTGTGATCTTAGCGCACGCACGCACGCGCACACACGCACGCACGCACACGCACACACCTCTATCCAGATGTAGTGTGGCGTAACATCCGGGGGACAGGGGACAGGCTGGCTTTCCTCGGAGGCAGCCAGAGGGTCAGCCTCAAGCTGGGCGTCTGAGAACAAGCCCATCTTCAGCTCCACCGTCATCTGCCAGGCGCCCGCCATCTCACGCAGGAACTGGGTGCAAGGAGAGAGGCCGCTCGTTTACATGACAATTGTTGCCACGGCAACCAAACCGTCCTGGAAGGGTTGGATAATTCCGCCCTCTGTGGCCCCTTCCCAAGGGTTCTTCTCATCTTTTCTCACCAAAGCAGATTTAGGGGAAGTTCTTCCATAGCCAGACACAATTTTCACTTTGTGAATATTGCGTTGAATCAATTGGCGTTGCTACAGCTGTTTTGATAGCCTCATCTACACCTCTACCACCATTTCAAAACACTTTGGTCCACGCTGATTGTGAAATGATTGTGAAAATGCAAATGCAAACATTGTTTTCAGAATATAATCTCTACAATCTCAGCGAAAATAATTGATCTGATAGTTTGGCAAAGCCAGGCTAGTTATTCCATGCCCAATGAGCGGAAAATGTTACGGGTGGGGGCTGTTTGTCTGTGTGAAAGGTGTACGGCTCTTTGGGACTGTAATGGGATTGAGGGTATAGTAATGCTTGCTGCATTCAAACTTCAAAAACACCGCCCGCACATCGAAACGCATTGTGAAGCCTATGGCATGTTGCTTGTGCTCCTATTTATGGAGCCAGGGCTGTGCAGAAACACCAGATTATTTTTTTCAGCGCGCACAGAGAACGGTAAAATAGCGAAATGCGAGGAGATATTTGGTGAATTTGACAAAAATATTAGCTTACAATCGCGTACTATACCTTTAATGACTACATAAATAAACACGAATAAAATATTCGTCATCCATACTGACACAGAATTAGAGCGCTCATTACTGTACGTACGGGCACCTCCACACCGACGCACGCTGCCAGCAGCCACTCCCAGCAGGCGATAGCAGTCTCCATGCCATGCTCCGTGAACATCTTGAGAGGGGCCCAGCACAGGTGATGCAGGAGCTGCGGGTCACAATCTGCCACAGGGAGGGTAGACAGGTGAGCGATGGGGTGGGGTGGGGGTGGCAGGGACTTGAGGCGTGGTGTGAGGGGAAGCAGGCAGACCTCTGGTGCTGATGAGCAGGGCGGCCAGTTTGAACATGGCCTCGGTGAAGGTCTCGGGCTGACCGCTGTCCAGAGCCTCCCCGATCTGTCTGATCATGAGCCGGCCCAGATCTGGGTGTCCTCGCACTGCCTGAGAGAAGTGGACCATGCCTGACACCTGCACACACACACACACACATTAACCCTTTAAAGACCCAAGGCCTGAGAGAAGTGGACCATGCCTGACACCTGCACACACACACACACACACACACACATTAACCCTTTAAAGACCCAAGGCATGAGAGAAGTGGACCATGCCTGACACCTGCAGACACAGATAAACCCTAAAGGCGCTCTCTAAAAAGACCTTCTAAAACTTAAGAAATTGTTTGAAGAAGTGAAAAGAAAAAAAAAAAATCCTAAAACCTGAGGGGTTTCTGAAACAAATTGTCAATGTTCTTTTATTTCTCAACCTCTGTAGCAGATAGAAATATGAAAACAAACAAAAAAAAAAGTTTATATATTAAATCATCATTGTAATTGAAAAATGTTGCGGGCCACACTGATGCTAAACCTCCAAAATGCATTTCGAACTCCGCATCAGCAAATCACAATGCATAAAAAAACAAAAAAACACTGACGTGATCTAAAATGCCCCCATGTCGCATATGGTCTTAAGAGAAGCATGCAAACGTTACACCCGGTCTCAATGGGTTCAAGAGGAACACGGGGAGACGCAGTGGACGTGAGACGCCGTGTTCAACTGTGTCTTGAGTGTGAATGGCGGGAGGAGAGGACGATGTGGGCTTGCCTCTCCAGCGTATCTGTTCCTGAGGTTGAGGGAGGCCATGAAGTTGGAATAGTCTCTCTTTACGCAGGCCGGCCGCTCACTCAGCTGCGTGGCCTGCGGGTGCACAGTGAGCACAGGAGTGGGTCATTGGCCACATGTAAACACGTGTAAGCATGTCTTAATGACAACACTAGTGCATAGAAGAACACGGGAGTTCAGTGAATACCACAAAGAAAACAGAAATATTATACATAATGTAAAAACTAAACAACAACACAGCTACTGAAAGTGAGACCTTTTAGTAAGCAGCAGACTGTTCTCTGACACTAACTGTTAAAAAAAAAGAAGCTACGTCACATGAAGGCAAATGAGGTGAAAATGAACGAATCACATGTTTTCTTTGTGATAGTTGCTAGGCTCTGAACAGCAACTATGTTACCAATGTCAATGAGCATGCAATAAAAGTGTTTAATACCTTCCACGTTCCAAGTGAATAGGGGCATATTTGACATGATATCATTAGCCAATCACAGTTTGATATGGGATGGAGGTGGGACTTTCTGTAAGAATTTCACCATAATTCGACTCATGCTGACTGTGTCTGTGAATGCTTGTGAACTCTGTGACTACTATAGCTTTACTGTATGGGCTTCTCGCGAAACAAGTTGAGCTGAATAGCAGAGGATCGAGTGAACTAGCTAAAGGCCTGCATGCTACCATCTTTACAGTAAGTGAAAAAGAAAACAATTTTGAACCGATTAATATTCACATTATTTCAGGGGAGGTCTTTAAGCCAAGGTGAAAGCGGTGCCAGCAAGTATCCGGTACCGTGTGGCGACAATATTCATCTTTTTGTCAGCATTGCATTTTGGGGGAGGAACTTGAGCGTCAAGAGGTAGCCTACTGTATTTCTGACCATCGTGATGACTTTGACGCTGACACAATTCACAGTACGGTAGCCTACAATGACGATGGATCAACCTCTTCTCCACCTCCACTCTGTTCCCACACAAAACCAATTGTTTGAGATGTGGCAGTCACGGATATAAAACATGTGCCTGAAACAGATTGCAGAGCTTTTAACTACACTCGAACTGGCCACGCTTTCTTTCGTACAGGGGAGAGGTCGCGCACCAGGAGTTGGAGAGCACAGGCGCAGGGATGGGCATGAGTGGGCATCTCCATAGCTGCGCTGCCGATGAGTCTTATTCAGGTGAGGTAGAGGTTAAGGTCATTAATATGTACGCTTGGTCTGTTTGGCGAGATGGTTGCATGTCACATTTAGAGGCAACATGCAAGGATGGTTCGCGCACAGTAATCTTGAAAATCAAGCGTTTTGATAAACAAAAACTATTAGTGTTAGTAGCAGCCTACAAGTCAGGCCAATATGTAGACCGGGCTGTACTTTATTATGCATTTTGCGTGCGTGTGTAAACAGTATGTGAGGTTAGCATATAGTAGTCTATGCCTAGAGGCAATCGTTCTTATAGGCCTCGATCACACACAGACACGTCAAGGCTCGACCGCTTCAAAAACGCCCAATCACACAGACATGCCAGTGCCGAAGAGAATGGCCGCCTGGCTGTGCGACTGTGACTTGCGCTGAGAAGTTACGAGTACTTATACTTTTATGCGCGTCTAAAAAAAACGCAAAGCGTGGCGCCATAAAAAAGCACATGCCAGGTTTTGCTGGGGACGAGTTTCTACCGACACGTCTCTGTGTGATCAGGGTCAGGGGCAACTTTTGAGTTGTTGTGGCGATGCTGAAGGCCCAGGGTCGAGGGTCGTGGTTCGCTAATGGAAGAACATGATGCTCTCACCATGTTTGTCATTGAGGAAGATAGCGTGGATAGATAAAATGACATTTATTCCATGTCATTTCTCATCTCTTCCAGGTCAATCATTTTAAAGGCACACTCTTCGATTATGTTATAGATTACAAGTGCAGTACTGTGTGTGGTGAAGGAGGAGGTGTAGAGACCAGCGCCAGCCACTGAGATAATACAGAATCACTTAACGTTGAACTAAAACACCCCCGCTGGTTTCAACCGCACAGCGGACACATGTTGAGGAGCGTGCCGTTACCCACCCCCAGAGTGGTGCTCTGTCTGTTGTAGCCTGCGAAATGCAGGATGCTCTCCGTGGCCATGGCCAGACCCGTGTGTTGAGAGAGACCTGACACCCAGTTCTGATGTTTGTTCAGATACTCCTGAGGACGACCACACGCACACACAAACACACACACACGAGCCACGATAAAGTTACAATGAGACACTTTATAACTGTAATCTAAAACGACCACTTTCACGCCTTGATCCAGAGCGGGGGACTTTACCTGTAGGTGGGACTTGGTTACGGAGGGAGCCCACTTCATAGCCTCCTTCAGGATCTCCCCACAGCGAGCAGCGAAGTCCTTCACGAGGCTCTGCGGTCACATAGATCAGCCCCGTGTTGGCACGCTTATTACATGTAGATGGATGAGGTACGCATGCACTGCTGTAGGCTCAACCTCAGATTTAAAGTGCACACACGTGCATTCATTGGGTCCAGAATGTCTGTGGTTGTGTGTGGGGTGTGCTCTGCCACCTTTGGTCATTTAAAACACACTACATCTTTAATGACCAAAATAAAAGTATATAATAAATATTGATATTAGCTTCTTCTTCGTCCTCTACCTCTCTGGCTTCGTATGTATCCGGGGCGGTGATTCTGTACGGTGTGTCCGGGATGTCGTAATACGGCTGGTCCTTATGGATGTCCTGAAACAGCAGTGACATCAGTATTACCATTTGACAAGGAGTGAGTGGAAATAATAAGGTATACTACATAGGCTGACCCAATGGTTGTTATGTATGTTTGTATGTGTGGCCTCTGTTTTTGTCTTGAGTCGGACCACAACATTAAACGCTGTTGGATCCCGATCTCGCACATTGTCACGTAGTATACCTTCACTAGTCCCAAGAACAGCGCATGCGCCTGTCACTCACAGCGCTGAGGGACAAGGAGAGCGTCTGCAGGATGTCTAACATGGTTATCAGCACACGGCCGCTCCACAGCAAATGAGGGAATCTGAAAAGGAGAGAGAGGCGCGCTGGCGCTTTGAATACGAACCCTTGTGTGTCTGCGTGACGTGTGTGTGTGTGTGTGTGCGTGTGTGTGTGTATGTTTGGGGAGGCTGGGGTCATTGCACTCTCACGTTTCAGCGAGCCCGGACAAATATTTGTCCGCCACCCGGCGGATCCTCTTGTGGATGTGGTTGAAGTTGACCAATAGGAACTGAGCGTGACGCTCGAGCTCCTCCTCGTGAGCTTTGGTCTTCGGCTGAGAGTGGGAGAGAACGCACGCATCAGTCCAATCGGAAAGCCCGACGCCACTGTAGGGAAAAGAGGCTTCTAGAGCTAAAGACGTGTCTCCTTTACTTTCTCGGCCATCTTTTGTAGGAAGACCTCAAACACCTTGTCACCAACTGCGATCACACACTGTATCATACCTAAAAAATAACAGAGCACATAAGCACTGTGACCCCTTGAGCCTCTCTAGAAATGTGTGTGTGTGTGTGTGTGTGTGTGTGTGTGTGTTGCACCTTACCAGATTTATCCTTCTGTATAGCTCTGTCCTCAAAATACCGGAACATGACTTGGAAACGGTCAGAGTCCAGAGAATGCATCATCCTGGGAAATAACAGGAATGTTGAGAAAATAAAGATTATAAAAGATGTTATGCTTTTAAAAAGCATCATCATTATCAGATGTCCTGTAGGGGATGTCCCCTCCCCTACAGTGGCCCACACATTCACTACCCCTCCCCTACAGTGGCCCACACATTCTCTACCTCTCCTCTACAGTAGCCCACACATTCTCTTCCCCTCCTCTACAGCCAAGTGCCTACTTACACTTCAAATGATCAGTAAAAGGACAGCAACATGTTTTTCTGAGAATGCTACAACCCAGTGGAAGAGTGTTCTTGAAACACGACCCGTACACGCTGAGCTTTGACACGTTTTATGTAATAGTGGCGTTCAACTGACAGCTTTTGTGACATTCATCGCTGAGCGCAGCCTGCCGGGCATGCTGTGGCCCTACCTCATGTACTCCAGCCTGTACACAGACAACAGGTAGGTGGACATGGCGAAGTCCAGCTTGTTGACGAGAGCGTTCACTTCAGGGGGCGGGTCCAGCAGGTTGAGGATGGTGCCTCTCAGCTCGCTCAGCTCCGCCTGAGACATGGCCTGTTAGCAGGGTCAAAGCAGCCACGGGTCCACCGAAAACCTAGCCTCGTGAGACCGTGTGGCTCTCACCAGCTCCAACTTCATTTTGCCTTGAGTATCGGTCTGGAACCTCTCAATGCAAAAATGTTTGCCCCTGATTACACTCAGTGGGGCCAATCAGCCTATTTCCCATGATGCTAATGCTAATGCTAATTTAAAACATTCTGATTGGGTGAGATGAAGGTAAGGAGTCCAAACATATGAAATGTATTTGCCACGCCTTTATGTCAAACGACACTTTTGAAGTGAGGTGTTCCAGACCGATACTGGCGGCTTCTATACCCTCCTACAGGCTGAGCCCTCATACCGGGGTGACGGTGTCATTCTTCAACGCTGAGTTGTACTGCAGCTCTGAGCGCAGGGGCTCCCCACTGGGGAAGGTGAGCAGCGGGGACTTAGTGGCGATCTCACACACACCCTCGTACCACTCCTCTGGCCACAGGCCTGCACAGCGCAGTGGAGCGCAGACGCATGCGCACGCACACACACACACACACAATGTGACTGGTGAATACATGTGGAATATGTGCAGGCACAACAGATACAGTGTGAATTATCTCTACCGGAACCCTCGACGGCAAATCCCATGACCACAGAGTAGAGCCAGAAGTCTCTGAACAGCTTCTGCAGACGTGGCTTGGCCTCCTTTATAGGCGGTAACCTCTTGGTCAACTAGACAACAGCACAGAGGAGGAACATGTTTAAAGAATGACCTCCACACGCAATAGAGCAGACCTAGTATCTTCATTATTGATTAGTGGAAAATACATATAGCAACAACAGTCATGTTTATAAAGCTTTACAGCTCTTCCCTTCCCACTAATATTCCGCCCCCACTGGCCAAACTGGTGTCGCACTTTATTAACCCTGCGTTCACTTCACACTGATGACGAAAGAGGGAGAAGCGCTTGTGGCTTATTACGTATTAGCTGGAACGTTTGTTTCAGCAATGCGTTGCCTACACTCCCGCTGGTGGTCGCCGTGTCACGTTGCTCAGCATATGTACAAAATAGTCCAATTGTCTTGCAATGGCCGCTTGTCTCTTGTCATGTCAAATAAGTCTCATTGAAAATTAATGGCGGCCGGGCACTTTGTCTCCCTCGCTTGTCGTCCGTGTGAACGCATGGTAATACAACCCTACACAGCATATAAGGGCAGTAAGTATTTGTTGTTGTTTTATGTGTTTTATAACATTAACTGTACATGTCAACATGTTCATACAGCGCACAGGCTGAGAAGAGATCCAGGTTAAATAAATATAAAAAATTTAATAATAAGGTATTTCACTGTGTGACAGGTTGACGTGATACGGCCAGTGGGGACACAAATCCACATTCACAGACTGACATGTTGAATGAGAATGGGTTGACTCACCACTGCTATAACAGGAATAAGCACACCCAGGTTTCCAGCACTGCTTGAAGCCTAAAGAAAATAACAGAATGAAGTTCATTCTGTTCAGTGTGCATGCGTACGTGCGTGACGTAACCAACCATACCTTCAGCGCTGGCCCCTTGTCTGAGGCCCTCTCACTGGCTCTCTTGCCCTCCAAGCCCAGCTGGACAAAGAGTTCCAGTAAGTTGACTAGCAGCTCATCGACCATCTGCTCAGCCTGAAGGTTAGCTGCAATATTGGCCAGGGCGTTTATCACAGCCAAGGAGCAGTGTCTACGGAAACACCCATATGAAAGCGTATGAATGGCCACAACACTACTACATACATTATATACCTTAAAGACTTATTGTTAGAAGCAGGCTACTTATTGTAAAAAACATAACATTTCTTTATGTGCATACAATATTCCTTGTTACCGAAAATGTATTCCCCCATCTATGCATGGTCAAAATGAGCTGTATAACAGCTGACCAATACTGTATATCTATCCCACATGTATTAATAGCAAAATTATCCAATCAGAATAAGTCCTTATTTGGGATATCCATAATGTTAATACAAACCAAATCATATCTGATTAGTCGTATTCCAAATTATACCGGGCTATGATTGTGACAAGGTGTTCACCTGTAGCCATGGTCCTTGTAGTCCTTAGTAGAGTACACCATTGAACTGGCTTTCACACTGATCTGCTGGAACAGGTTCCACACTTCCTGGTAGATATATTGCTGAGGGGAATATAAATAAAAGCAGACTAAGTGTTCTGGCCGAGCTCTAGGCGACACTTGACCAGCAGCCCGCTGTGATCCGCTTGTGGCTTGGTTGCGTTCTTTACATTGCCAGTGATGACCATGCAGCCCAGCTGGTCTACGACGAGGACATCCAGCTGGGAGGGAGGCTGGCAGAACTTCTGCTGGAGGATCTGCAGGATAGGCTCCATCACCCTGGGTGTGTCCCTCAGGGCCACAGCGATGTGGCCCAGGGCCCTGATGGTGTGGTCTGGGATAAGGTGTGCATCCCTGGGGCACAGTGGTAGAGCGGGTTTAAACAGGATGGTTCTACTCCCCGACACGACTACCATGCTGTTGAACTGCAGTAAACACAATCGTGTTAAAGGTATAGTTATATATAGATATTATACTGTATCAAGACCAGCTTTCTTATCGTCTCCATAAAACATGTCCTTCTACACAGCACTGGCTCTGTTAATAGAAACATGCAGAAGGCGGTGCGCACCGTACACATAAACAATATCCTAGCCTTTACAATGTGTAAGGGTGAAGATTCTGAGGGAGCGCCCTATGGCGTTGAACGTTTCAAATATCAACAAGCTTTCTCCGGTATGACTTACTATGCCTTTGAGCTAGTCTTGTCATGTAACTATGACTGCACCTATAGGGGGCGCGACTTACTTGTCGTTTTCCTGGTAGATATAGAGACGGTTAGACAGACTGGCAAGGAACGCTTCGACGATGACGTTGTCCATAGTTAACCCCGCCTTTAAACTCCTGGTGGGTGAGAACATGTTGGTGAGGCAAGGCAGCGTTTCATGCTACAGTACGCAAACATCAGAGAGTTACTACGGCAGCCGCTGACCTGCAGATGTTATCTATAGAGATGTCCCGGAGCTGTTCGTACATGGAGGGGTTGCTCTTCTTGTTGGAATGGGCACTGAGCATTGACTGGGAGTGTTCATTGGTCACATGGATCTTAATCTCACCGCCACCTTAAAAATCAAGCCCCCGGGGTTTTGCATTAAAGATCCTAACTCATCTGCTCAGACGAAGCGTGTGTTTACACTTACATTTACACTTACATCTACAGCTTTGTGGCTCTATAAATAAGGTTGCTAACAGATCCAACTTAACAGATAGACCAGATACTCCTGAGAAGCAGTACAACCAGGCAAATGAAAACAATCAAAACACCTGGCGAGACACACAGAGGCTTCAAGCTGTTACCTGCATTGAACTGACAGTGGTATTTGTAGAGCTTAACCAAAACAGGAGAGGGCACCACCAAGAAGTCCCTCAGTGACGTGGTGACAGAGTGGGCCACCACGGGAAACTGCTCGCACAGTCGACCTAAGCCCTGTTCACACCAACACATGCAGCGGTTCATTCACGTCTGCAACTATGGCCTCTACACAGGGTCAACACCAGAAGCAGGACAGAAGACAGATAACGGCATACCTGGAGACGCTCCATGGAGCGTCGGTTGGCGGTTTGTTATTGTAATCTTTCTGCGGCTCATAAACACTGTATTTTCGCCGCATACACCACTGACCACGAATTAATGTCTAAGCGTTGCTTGTTGTTAATGGCCAACTAGTTACACTAATATAACGTGGTTGTGCACGACTGAACAATGTATACACCTATGGCTTCTGAACCTTAAAACATTAAGATGCTGATGACCAGCGGCTGAAGATCTGGTACCTGGAGGCAACAGATGAGGAGAGGCATGTGGGCAATGATGACTTTACTGGACGTCTTGGACTGCAGCTTCTCAGAAAGTTTGGTACACAGGTTCTCAGCCCCTGGTTAAAAACCGAGATAAAATACGAGCACGACACGTCAATAAGCAGAGACACTTCAATGTACTGTAGTGTATGTATTCCTACACGGAACAGTACGTGTGCTGAACTCTGACCTTGTTCTTCAGTGACCGCCCACACCATGAGGTCCACACAGGCTGCGCTGGCCTGGCAACGCAGCTTGAGAGAGCTCAGTTCACTCTGGAGACATTCTACGTCGTGTAGGATCCTCTGGAGCTCTGATTGGCTACTGTGGAACTGCTCCAGGACAAAGTCATGGATCTCCTTCACATAGGCGGTCTGAAGGTCTGATCAACACACACACACACATTATTTTTACAGTCCAGTAGTCATATAATTACGAACATATTCTGTGGCAATGACCAAATTATTTAATTCCAGCTCATAAGAATATATAATGTTCCCAATGTTCCAGTGTAAAAATGTAATTCTGCAACTCAATCAACTCTATTCTAACCTTTCAAGTTGTACAGTGTGTCTCTCAGCATTTTAAAGACAGCTACATACAGAGAATCACTGAAGGCTTTGTAGTGCAGATGAACACCAGGGTTATGCTGGAAAAAAACAACAAAGATTCACCACAGGAAACGAGCAGTCTGAATTGGAAACAGTGAACATGCAGAAGTGAGACGGCGCTCCTACCTCCACAAATTCTGCCAAGATGTCATCCAGGGATTTTAAAAATGACTCTGAAACAAACTCCTCGACCTGTTCAAGAAGAATACATTAGGAGGAATGAAACACACTTTCCTAGGAGCGATGACCCACACAAGGATTACCTGTAGGATTACCTGTCAGATAAGATTTAAAGTAAGTTATCTTAACATGTAATAAACATGCTATTACAAAATGCAACAGTCCATCTTCAAACACCCTTTGCCTCCATGGTGATTTCCCCCATCCATATTCTACAGTATGTGTTGTGCTCACTGACCATGTGAAGGAGCTGTGTGAGCATATCGTGGGGCACGTCGAATTCCCCCGTGCTGTTGCCGGTGAAGAGAGGCGAGACGGAGAAGCTGGAGCTGATAGTGGAGAAATAGTAGTCGGGGTCCAGTGAACTGCCGTCAGGGAGGTAGGAGCCTGAGGACAGCCAGCCCAAACACATGAGGAGTGCTGTACCTACTGTGTCTAAACCCAGGGCCTTGGCAGGGGGCTTCTGAAGCACCTACCTTCAAAATACTGTGCAGAGGGGTCAGCGGGTGAGCTGGGGGTCAGCCCAGTCCTTTCTGGACTAGCCTGGAGACACAACATGCCAAACGTTAGCATTCTTGCTAGTGTGCCCAAAACGATTTGTATTCTATGTTGATTTTATTATTGTATTTGTATTTGAGGTCTTATGTGTACTGATGTCATTAATTATATTTATTTTTCTGTACAGCACTTTGTGACTACTTTTTGTGTTTTTAAAGTGATATATATAAATAAACATTGACTTACTTGCTTATATGTATACCGTATATATATATATATATATATATATATATATATATATATAATTTGATAATTCTATCAAAATGAAGGGCTGTATAACAAATTATGAATCACGTCATTTTATAGGTTGTAGATGGCCGACAGACAAGGCCAGCTCAAACAAAGGAGCCTTTCAGTGTGGCTCATTGCTCAGCTTCCCCACAGTAACACTGTACCTGCTGTGATACTGAAGAGCCTTTCCTCCAGCTGGTCTCTCCCTGGCACACCGTGAGCAGAGAGCTCGGCAGGATGGAGCGGAACTCGCTGAAGGAGCGCCTTCGCACTGAATCACCCTCGTCATCTGTGGCCATCGCCGGGGAGATGGGCCGGGGAAACAGCTTGGACAGCAGTGGCTCTTCTGTGTTACTATAGCGTCCGAATGCACGGGCGACACCAAGCAGGCAGGGCACTGTGTACCTGCAAAGGTATTCTGGAAGAAGAAATCACATGTGTGGTAGATCACATGTGCAGACCTGCATGCATTCACTGCATTGCTATAGCGATTCCAGAAGCCCAGCTAACAGCAGTTAGCTAACGATTACAACTAACGGCACAACACTGTTGTCCACTGAAGGATATGTGGCTGCTGGGTGAGATGTAGAGAATGGTATGAGCCTATAAAGCTGACCTTAAGGAAAACTGTATAAATAATGTATAAGACAATATATTACCAATACTATACTACCAATACACACACATATACTATGTCTATTACTATATTACTACATACATTTTGCAATGCTCCCTTCAACCACAAGGGGTGCACTTCAAAAATAATACAGAAGAAGCCAATTATATAGGGGTGTACCTCTATCGTGAGCCTCTGGAGCCTTGCAGATGTCATGCAACACTTGCATGATGTCCATAATGGCCTCTAGGATCTATAAAAAACAATGTTGTGAAACAGAACATTAACCTACAGAAAATGACATGACTAACACGTTAGGTTTACATGTTCCCTGTAAACACACACCTGTCCTCGTACGCTCTCATCGCGCTGGGCGACATCAGACAGCAGTGTCACGAGACAAAAGCTGAAGTTCTCCGCTACAGGGAGGGCATCTGCTGGTGGCATGTTACATATTAAGTGTAGAACAGCACAGTGGGCTCTCAGTACTTTATACTGAACATTATTTGTATGCTTAAGCAGAAAGAAGTACACAGCATGCTGTATTTACCCCTTCCTTTGCGTTCAGTGCTTTCTTCGATCCACTGGACTCTATTCAACCCCTTGAGCAACCCAAGAAGGTAGGGCACGATTGTGTCTTTGTGCTGAAAAATATTTATAAAGAAGTCACAGTGGCAAATGAATGCCATAAGATGCTACCTTAACAAATAGCAGAACAATATGCTATCATAAAATGTTGCACTGGCTACCTGTAAATTGGATTCAACTAAAAAGATGCCAACAGCTATGACAGCATCTCTCCTCCTCTCGTCGAGCTGGAAAACCCCTCTGAAGTCCACAGGACACATGCATTGTAACTTCTGGACCTTAAGAGATATATTAAAGGAAAGTTACTCAAGGAGAGTACAGGCATATGTAAATGTAATAGCAATCCATTACATGCCAGTCTGGATTAAGATGGCCTTGTGAGAGTAACCTGGTATCAGCATCTCACAGTGTCTCTCTGCCAGGTTACATTAAAATCACCATACAGTTGTGTAGAGTTTATGTAAACTGAGACTTTAATTGACACCACCACAAATTGTGGTGGAAAGTGGCGGTTGAGCTTTTAATGTAGGATTATTGAAAGGGAAAAGAATAGAACAAAATATTTGTGACCCCACCTACACTCACAATTAACAACATCAAAGCTGTTTGTCCATAACAGTGAATAATATGTACTTTAAGGACAGTTACAGTACATACGGGGATGATATTGTGTCAGATTGATGGCGTTTTGGTCTAGGGGGTTGTATCCTACCGTAGCACTATATGGACCATTCTTAAGACGTTTAAACATCTTTGAAATCGTACAAATGTTAATGAAGTTGCAATCACGACGATGGAGATGACAAGCAAAATATATACTTTCTAAGCCTACATAAATGAACGGTTCTCAGATATGTTATTACTGTGTAGTTACCCGTACTCAATAGCTAAAAAGTGTGTTAGCAACATACTGATGTTAGCTATGCTACAGTAAGGTTACTGGTACCGACACAGCAAAAACGCCTATGCATACACAGATATATAGATGTTCCTTTATTTTACCATTTGAAACATACTACTTTAATATAAAGACCAACCCTGAATTTAAAAAGCTGAAATGACATCTACAGTAAGCAGTCCTACGATAACAGCTTACCGGTAATATTGACAGTTATATTACCTTATCTAACGGTGCGTGCTGGTGAGCAGCTAATGACCGTGCCAAAGATAACACAGTGTTGAAATAAAAGCCTCTGGTTCCCCCTCCATTAAAATACATGTTTTACTTATTTGTAACTTAAGTTAAACCAGTATTTTCATTCATTTGCCCTCGAGAGGACAAATAGTAGGCTCTGATGACAGCTACGGCGAGAACAGAGGTCCAGACTTCATAAAATGGCATTCTGGTAGCCAGCCCGTGTATCTTACGCCAAATAAAACATAACAGCATTCCAGTAGTCAGTGAATCTGGTTTATTTGTGAAGGTACAGATTAATGATCAGAAGGCACCATGAGCTGTTACTGCCACAAAATTGACAGTTAGGACTACCTTGACAAACATTGTGTAGTTTAGCTATGAATAAAAGCTCAATAAGCAAGGCATTCATGATGAAGTGGACTCATTGAAGCTTTTAAAATTAGTTAACCTTTGCATAAGAAAACATTGCTGTTCCAAAACTGAATTAATCAGATGCATAATAGTTTGTGGCTGGCACGAATTGAATTGATAATTGGCAGAATTGGAACATAAAGAAATAAGAAGCAAATAAGGCAATAATGGTTAAAACTATAATATTGTATTTAAAACAAAACTGATCGAACTAAACTCTATTTTCTAAACTTGCTTCCCTTTAATTAATTACACCAAAGGCACCGTTATCTATAACATATCAAAAGCAAAACATCCATAGTGAGAGGGCACATAATATTAAATAATTTGTAGTTCTTTAAATTGACAAATGTTAAATTATACGTAGACATTTTACCTATAACATCTAACATTTTTTTTAAATGGCAATGCATATTCATACATTTGTAAATAAATCAAAAATAAATAGGCACTTATCTAGCCTCAACCAAACAATCTAGCAAAACATTCTACACCCAAAATGGATATAAAGTGAATCAACCGATATGCATGTAGCCTCTACATTACATTATTAATTTGTCATATTACTGTAGGCTATAACTTGTGGTCGAAAATTGTCCACAAAACGTACAAAATAGTTGCATATAAAAGGCTTTTAGAGGGGTTTCATATCAAGTATAATTAGTTTTGCCGTTGTCTACATCACATTGTGTTGGGTTTTATTGGTATTCATAAATTTTTGATACATTTGTTACACATCAGTACACCTTAAAACTCAAAGCAGTGTGTAAAATAATGTGTTGTCACTTGTCAGTGTTTGCTCACTCATAAAGATGATATGCTCTTCCCTGAGTTCTTAAAAAATCCCTCTTTCAAAAATAAAAGTAGAGAGGGGGATGTAACCTATAATAATTTTCTTATTGTTTAACACTACTCACACCAGTAATAACTGGGTTATAAACTTAATCTAGAACAAAGCAATAACATCCTGACAGAGGTAGATATTATAGCATGGACGTACGGTTAAGGAACATGGTCTCTTTCAGATAATAAAGGCTGGCCTGTCGTCACCATCCAGCTGGCCATTTCAGTCAGTCTTCCAGACTTTGTTGAGAACCTTTACTACTTCCTCATAGATGATGAAGACTATGGCCACATCCAAACAAACACGACCTAGCCGAGGAACAGTCCCTTTATAGAATCTGTAGGGGCATAGTTAAATGGCATAGTTACTGAGGGAAAGGACATATTCGACAGGTCTGAAGCAGATTACTATTGTCGTAGTATTAATATCTTTGCACTTAAAAAGACACAAAGCTAAAGATGCTAATAATAGCTTAAATATTGGCAATGATTTACAAAATGAGTTTGTTGTAAAAGAGTCTAAAAAACAGTATCTGTCACTTCATATCATCTCATAGTTTGAGAACCAATTTCTACCAGAAACATGGCCCATCATCCTTCTGCCCCCATCTTTTTAATTTCTGCTAAACATGTTTTATCCCCATTGTTTTCACCTTGTCTTTTCTAATTAACTTTCAAGGATTAATACATTGTCAAATACAGTACCATTTACATTTGGGTACAAGGTCAAATCCAAATGTAGGGAGAGACATTCACTTGTACTACTTCCAAATTAACTGCGTGCCCTAACAGCAACCTACTAGTTAGTAGTTACTATGGAAACAAACTTACGCCAAGGGTCCCTCATGCTTCATGATCTTCATGGCACAGTCCACTGTGCTTTTGTACTTATGAGCTTCAAGTCCCTATAAAAGGACACACTGCTGTATTAAGAGTCATGGGAATTTCAAATGGGAAAAAAACACTGTATAACATATTTTGCCACCACAAAGAACTCAAAAGATCCAGTGGATTACATACTGAGTCTCAGCCATTAGTGGCAGTACATGTCTGCTACTTACTTGCATTCTAGTCTTTATCACATCCAGGGGAGTATTTCCCAACACACTGGCAGCTCCAGCGACAGCACCAAACATTCCAGTTATCACAGGGTTAATGGCTTTGTTAGGGTCATTACCTTGGCACAAAGACTCAAGAGTTAATGCGTGGCATTCATTACTGATTATGTGTTGAATACGAAGCTAGGAAATATTCACTTGCTTGCACACATTAACACACACACACACACACCTTTGTACCAGTTTCTCAGTGAGGTCATAACATAGAAGCGAATGGCCTGGTTGGAGCCTTGTTTCAGTACTGTGGCTGTTAGGCCCTGGTACGTCCCCTTGAGTCCTGAGGATAATATCATCATTATCTACAGCTGTCACTCGATTAAAAAATAGAACTGTGATTAATCGCATGCTTTACGTAGTTTATCACAAGGAATAAATCGCATAATTTCAAAATCAAAATAAAAACAAACATTTGCATATCTTGTTATAAAAGTTATAACACACTTTAATTTTGAACAGGTAAAAATATGTAATTTACATATATGTTATTGTTTATTATGATTAGATTTTTTAATCGACTGACATCCATCCATCCATCTTCATCCGCTTATCCATACTCTGGTCGAGGAGGCAGCAGCTCCAGCAGTGACAGTGATATGCCGACTGACATTTCATATAATAATCATAATAATACGGATAAACTGTCCATGACTGAACCAATTATATTAAACATCAATCTATTTTTAGTCTAAAGTTTAGTTTAAAGCACTGTTCGGTCTGGCCAATGTGTCACAATGTGTAATAATTGGGTGTCGCATCATTGTCATTGTTACCTTGGGTTCTGATGATCTCCCTGACACCGTGGAAGAAGCCTCTGTATTTTGGGTTAGCAGACGTCTGATCATGGATAAATTTGACCTAGAAAATATAATGTAGCAGGAAGGAATCAGTCCCATTAACATCAAGTTAAACAGATTAATTGCATTTAGATTATTACAGTTGTACGTGTATAACCTTGAACTAGGTGATCAACATGTACTGTACTTAACTACCGGTAATCTACAGTAGCAACCTTTATCTAAACCTAAATCTCATGCATCACTGAAAATAAATAAATTAGGTGATTTTAATTCTGTGGATGGACATCAATTGAAACTAAATAAATTTTAAAAAACAGGATAATAACTAAGTGAAAATCAACGATAGTGTGTTCAGCCTTTATTTTGCCACTGAAGGAAGTTACTATGAAAACCATCTTCACCCTGCCAGGTTTAACGTAACCACCCAAATACCATGCATGTTAACGGCTACGTCCCCTATAGACTAGGGCTGGGCGATATACCAGTATATGGTAATTTTTTCAACAGAGATTTAAAATTAGACAATATCGCTTATATCGATATAGTTATATTATGCATTTATTCATTACTTTTTCGATTTGTTTGTCTCTCCCTCCTGCACTTAGTGCGTTCAGAGTGTCAAAGGGGTGGAGACACCAGAGAAATCTCATGTCAATAAATGTAGCTAAAAATAAAAAATGTCACATTTCCGTCGGGATTCCTGTTTTTTTTCTATATGCCTGAAGGATTTAGCCCACTTTATTAAAAATACCAATATATATCGTGTATCGGAATTCAACCTAAATATATCGGGATATTATTTTTGGTCCATATCGCCCAGCCCTACTATAGACTATTGGTAAGAAGCATGCCAAGTCCCTATGGAAATGCCAGCTAACCTTGATCGTCTCCATAGGGCACACTACGAAAACAGCTTCGGCCACCCCAGCTCCAAGGCCACAGAGGAGTCCCTGAGTGCTGTCCAGCTTTCCATTCTCGTCGCGCATCTTGTTGCTGAGGAACTCAAACACACCAAACCTGGCAACGACACAGAGAGATTGCCCAGATGGTTGATGTGTCAACATTTCATATTACAATATTCTAATTAAAGTTCGTATGGGTTTGGATGGTTAAAAATGGAATCAGATTACAGGTTTTTTTTATTGCTTTGGATGGAATTTCAAATAACAATGTTTAGACGTGAAGTAATCCAAAAGTAATCATATTATGGGTGATCAACATCTTTATTTGAATCTATGGGCATATTGTATGTTGGCAGTGTTGGACCAGTGCAGACTCAATGAGGAGAATATGCACTAATTGGCTTTGTTTGCCATAGGCATGGCTGCATGGGTACCTGACAGCTGCTTTAGGAATAGAGCCATAGAGAAGCGAGCTCAGGCCTCTATAAAGACCTTTCACCCCATGGTGCTGGACCGTCTGCTTCACACAGTCACCTGCAGAGGGAGACAGTGAGTTAATATTTATTTCATTCTGATCTTACAATTTAACCCTTTATTGCGTTACTGATTAAGGGCAAAAAGCTGCAAATTAGGTGTTTTAACATTCAGTGATTCATCCTTGTGATTATTACAATCTTGAATACATAAGAAGTCATTGGGAGTAAAAGTGATAACTGACACGACTCACCGATGCCTTTAAATTTGGGAGGGTTAGCCTTCTCATCGAGTTGCAACTGTGTTTTGACGTACTCTGTAGGGAAGGTGATGCAAATCTCTATGCCACCAGCAATGCCACCTGAAATGTCACACAATCAATACAGATTCAAACAAAAAACAATAATTGTAGAGAGATACTTAAAACAATTACACAGTTTAAAAGGTAGCCTACACTCCTCAGTTTGTGTTTGGAATTGCCCTTGTGGTGGTTGAAGGTTGAACCCAGCAGTACAAAAAAGTTGTTTTGTTTTGAAACCCCTCCTACAGCAAATGCCCCCTACTTGTTTTTAAATAGTAAATAGTAACATTATTCTGTCCTATGTAGTGTGTTACCTATCTAAATAATAAGTTGTTGTAGTAGTTGTTTTTTTGATAAGTTTCTATAGTTGTTTTTGCAGAAAACATCATGTCTTACAAGTTTGACTAGTTCCACCTTAAACTCCGGAGCGTCACACATCTGCCGTTAAACAGCAAATAGAAAAATGGATTCTGATTGGCTGAGCTGATCTCACAATGACAACACTCTCCTAGGACCTGCCTTAACATGGGGGTGTGTGTATCTATCAGAAAACAGGCTATTCACAACACAGCACACAGGCCTAGAGGTTAAATGCATGCTATAACATATATTATTGTATTTTAATTAAAATGTTATATATATAAAATAGATGTTCTTTGCCAATCTAAATTATATTAATTACAACATATATTACAACAACACAACAGCTGAAAACTGTTTTAGACTGAACAAATCAAAAAGAGGTTAAGGTTAATGTTTAACCTCCATGATAATATGATATTATCAATTAAATTAAGATTAAACAATAACATTGTAGGCTTGTCTATTCATCAATGTGGGAAATATAGAAAATGCCAAGTAAAATTTTCAAATTTTAAATTCCAGAGTCATTTTTTTAGTGCATGGAGAGAGAACATGTATCTGTCACAATTAACCTTCTCTGATTCTAGGAATTCGTCATGCTCCTCATGCAGTGCATTCAATAACTGGTGGTACTATACATTCAGACGTGCAACTGCTGGCTTATAAACAAAGTCTTCCAGAGTTCTTTTGTCATATGTGTTAGACACAGCACTGTTCTTTGTTTGTTTTTAACCACAACACATGATGCTATTAAGAGACAGGACAGCATCCAAATAGAGTGCAACAATGTTGCTTGGGTAGTGGGTACAACACACCCCAACATTCCTGGGTTAGAATATGGAAGTAAGGGAACCTACCAATTAAGTACATACCAGGGAGTCCAAATGATCATGACAAATATCAAGCCTATAGCCTTATTTAAGTACCTTTTAGCCTTTATGTCTTGCTTGGTATTAAAGCTGGAAAGAAGAAATATTACATGACTATTGGTGTTGTGTGGAAATATATTTTAAAAATAGGTCTGAAGGTTTAGTTTTATTTAATAATTGAATGATTAGGAATAAGTATGTTGCTATAGTGTATACCAAACAGTTCAGACACATGATTAGACCTATGTCTATTTATGATAATAATAGATATACTTTTTCACATACTGAAGTGCTACTAAAGAACTTTTAGTAGCACTTCCTTGGTAGCCTGTAAACAGGGTAAGTATTATTTCACACAACTTTTAAAACTAACATAATGGGTGCAATAAAAATGCAATCAATGGTATACCGTATAAATATTTCAGCCATTTTCTGGCATTTCCTGGTTGAGATGTAATTAAATGTATCTGGTTATCATGTTAAGGTTAACAAATTAATATCATTAAGATAGTTTAAAGTGAATATGATATATCTAGGTTACCACTACCACGTATTGCCAGAAATTGTTAATAACCTTGTAGTCTATGCTAGTAATGTACACACCCAGATGGCCAGATTACCACCTGAGTGGAATGTTGAGTACATTCATTATACCACATTTACTGGGACAATAAATATGTTTACCAATCTTTGATTGCATGGGGAAAAACATGATTTTGAAACGTGTGCAATTTGAACGGATTAGCCTTGTAAGCAGTCCTTTCAAAAAAACATTATCTTCTTTAAAACAGCAATAATGGATAATTTATTGTTTTGTTTTGAAGGCAGAAAGACTAGTCGTCGATACATTTCACATTCCAGATATTCACCGGGACTACTCCATGGGCATGGTTTACACACACACACACACACACAGTAAAATCCTCTGAATGTTCTACTAATCTGAGCACATGTAAATATTCACTCTATCTCACTCTACCGTGTGACCCCAGGGGGGGGGTTCTCTCTCCAGACACAAGAAGCTGTGCTGTGTTGTAACCAATTAAATGTGTTACAGGTTAACAGAGCACTGTGCTACTGTACATCATCATGGCTCACGAAAATAAAAGGAGGCCCTACACTGAGCACAGATGTGCTGCGGTCATCCAGGGACCACAACACAAGACAATATGACGATAACCTCAAAGAACAAATTGACAATGGTGCTAATACTTTTTGTTTAGATAACACGTAACAAATACTGTACACGTGGTATGTATTTGTTACATATTCTAATCTAAAAACATACCCACAAGGAATATTTTGTGTTAAATAGTAACCTATGATATGTCTCATTGTTGCCAGAGATTGCTCAGTACAGCTCATATGTCAACATGTGTCATTGTTTGACTAATAGGATAAGTGAGCAAATATCCCAAAGTAACAGTTGAATCAATAAGTTGGCTTTGAATGAGTATAGGCTACACAGACAGCAATTCAGTACAACAGACCAGCAGGCGAACCCCTTGCAAAATTGCTGACCTAATATTAAGAGATACCAGATTTATTATTGTCGCTTTTTAGAGGTCTATGATGTGGTAGACTATGCAGGTCTTCAACAGGGGGTCCGGGACCCCTAGGGGGTCCTCAGAGGTACTGCAGGGGTCCTCCAAATTATTTAATCCCAAATTTAGTGTATTCCAAAAATGTACATATCAGAAAATATTAATTAACATAAATACAACATAAATATATACATTTGCCAATTATTTTAATGGCTTAGTTAGTGTGTTCTTTTTCTATATGGCACTTTAGGCCGCCTTTCACATTATTGTTGGCCCAGCAACAAAATATGTTCTAATTTATACTATGATAGGGGATCCCTGTGCCGTGTTTCTATCATCACCTCCGTGGTAGACTAATGCAGTCAAACGTCTTCACTGAAATACCAATTACACGCACATACGTTAGCTACAGTACAGGTGTTACGCCTAATTTTGTGTCCTGCCGAATTCAGTGACGCTTTCGAAACGAAGTATGTTAAATAAAGCAGAAAAATCATGAAATAGTTCGATAGATCTATAAATAATATTTAGAAATATATAAACATCAATTAACCTTAAAACGACGAGGTTGGTGTAGATAAAGAAGATTATATTCCCTTTTTATTCAGAAATCGCTAAAATCATAAGCTTTTTGCAGAGCAAACCACAATCGATATAGCTAACCTTTTATTATCCCTTTCCCGAACTAAAACACTTCGGGAGCGAGACACACAAAGTGCACGAGAAATCACACACTAATAGATTGTACATGATTTTAGGTGGCGCATGCGCACTTTCGAAAGGGTCACTGAATTCGGCAGGACACAGAATTAGGCGTAAACACGCAGGCACCTATACTGTATATACACGCACACGCACACACAAACTACCGTAGCAAAGGAGTAGTTTACAATGCATTTTAAATAAACTCGACCTAATTGGGTATGTTTCATGTGTTGTTCTTCCATAAACTATGTCAACAATCGTTTGATGGTCCGTGTTACCTTTAGCCTACATTTTGTATATTGTACGAGCATCTCGCTTGAAAGGTTAGACCACGTAACTATAAACTTCCAGCACAAAACTTTATTATGATGTAGTCAGTCTCCGGCTGGCATAAGAAAACCATAAACTGTCCTATAACCCAGTTGCCCTATATCCAGTCATGCTTGCAAATGCCTGATACTTTGACGTGTGAACTCACGTTTTGCTTTAGTCGCTGTTAAGAAGCCCTACAAAGCAACGAACTTGCTTACCTGCAAGAATAGCTTTGCCAGGGTGCGTTAGTTTGGCTTTTCCAGAAGGAGCTGCGGCGGCCAAACAATGAGGTCTATGGAAGGGGCTCACAAATCTACTATTTCCAGACATAGCTTTCCGAAGACTAGTTTTTATTATTTTTATCAGACGGTCGCAATTGATTACAGCAGCAAACGACGGCAATCACACACTGCTGTGCATTGCGCAGAAATGGCAGTGCGATTAAAAACGAAGGCACACCAATGTCGACCATTGGACTTGGTACTGTTCAAAGTTGATAATACATCTGTAGGCCTACTTATGACACCAAGTTCCCTCGGCTGCCAGATGCTAGACTATCGTGTCAACTGTGGAAGAGTATGTTTAGGGCGGGACAGTAAAGTTCTTCTTCGAAGTAAACGTGGGCCTACTGCCACAAATATTTAAGGTGGAACGGCGTAATGTGTGTACCGGTTTGTGCATCATGTAGGAGGTAATTTAAAAGTAAGGTATCTTAAACAGATATGCCAATATTACAATAAAATTCAGTATGATTTTAGTTAGGCTATTTTGTAGTAGGCTGTTATGACAAATGTGCACTATTTAACTCACCTTCGAGAACTACTATCGTGCAGCTCAGATCACAGCTGTGCATGGTGCACGCGTGGTGAGTGTCACCAGCACTATGCGGGAGTTATTTTTTTGTTCTGATTAAGTTATGAACCAAAACAACATTTATTGACGATAGGCTATGCAATTTCTGACTCTTTAAAAAAACATTAAGCAGTAAGCTTTCGTGTTTTGGTATCATTGCAACAATCTGCAGAATGTTTTCAAATGCTACGCGAGAGATATGAGTTTGAAATATAAGTCGAAACCATAAGTCAAAATTGCAAAGATAACGTTGCTCACAACAGTAGGGTATACTTTTTATAGCAGAGCAGTGCTCTCTACAGGCTATTTGTATAATGACAACAAGAGTGCCAATCGCAGTTGTTGATCATCGCTGTCATGCGCAATAGCCTACTAACTGCAATCTGACCGCACTGTGCCTTCATGGATTGAAAGACGGGTCTATGGGAGCGGCGGCGATGGGACACAGCTTACGTTTATACCAAATAAATCTAGTTATAATGTCGAAATCACAGACAGCAATAGATACTCCATAAATAGCGACAGGGCTTTCTTTTACCATGTATTTGTTGGCACATACGACTAGGACTCAATAGTTTAGCAGACGAGCAGTCGTAAGTTTGTTGTGGCGAAGGAAATATAATAGGAAACCAGAGAGGGACTGCGGAAAGCGACCGGACAGTGGGTGACAACATAGAGCAGCAGACATGGAGGACTTCGGCTCCGCGCTAGAGAAGAATGTGGCTGACCTCACCGTCATGGACGTGTATGACATAGCCGCGGTTGTTGGGCAGGAGTTTGAACGGATCATAGACCAGTATGGCTGCGAGGCTTTGTCGCGGCTTATGCCCAAAGTGGTGCGGGTTTTGGAGATACTGGAGGTGATGGTGAGCCGCAATAGCATCAGCCCGGAGACCGAGGAGCTGAGACTAGAGCTGGACAAACTCCGCCTGGAAAGGATGGATCGAATGGAAAAGGAGAAAAAACACAAGAAGGTATTATTCTTTAATGTAAAACTCAAGCATTAGTTTGTATTTATTTCTTTACATTAGATAAGAGGGTTAAGAGGTTGGGCCACAAAGTTTGTGCTATAGGCGTAATGCATAGCAACAGTATAGCTTATGCTATATCCAGAACGTATGATTCATTTAATTGCCACATATTTGCATGTGGCTACTGTCTTAATTCAGATGATGAGCATATGGAAACATTGTTGCCTATTTTCATGGAAAGAGAGCCACAGACTTCAGACAGGATATACATTGTGGTCTGTGTGTGTCGTTTCCCAATCTTGCTATTTTAAAGTTACAATAGGTCTGTCTGTGCATTATAGTAGATTATGACATTGTTATTCTGTAATAAATTACTATTCCCTGAGTGAGACTTAAATGTAAAAAAAAAAACTTGTATAGCACATGACAATGATAGGGCTGGAATGATCATCATTGGCGATTTGCCATCCCATGACTGCTTGGCATGGTTGTTGTTTTGTGGTTGCTGACTCATACAGTATGTTTGAGGAATGAACTTGCATAGATTCAGAGTTCTAGTCGGCCATTATTGAATTGATATTGAAATGTCCATGGACATGGATTCATAAATAAATGCTGTGTGTGTGTGTGTGTGTGTGTGTGTGTGTGCGCTCGTGTGTGTGTGTATGCGTGTACGTGTGTGTGTGTATGCGTGTACGTGTGTGTGCGAGTGTGTGTGCGTGTGTTTGTGCGTCTGCGTGTGTGTGTGTGCCTGCGTGTGCGCGTGTGTGTGTGTGCGTGTCATGTCGGCAGGAGCTGGAGCTAGTGGAGGATGTGTGGCGAGGAGAAGCCCAAGACCTGCTCACTCAGATCTCACAGCTACAGGAGGAGAACAAGACCCTCCTCACCAACCTGTCAATCAAAGACCCCTTGAGTGATGAGGACCTGCAGAGACATGAGGGTGGGGTGCCTGCTCAAGACACACACACGCACACGCACACACGCACACACACGCACACACACGCATGCACGGACACAGACACACACAGACAAACACATTGAGCAGGTGACCCTTTAAGGCATGTGTAACATGGATCTACTGTTGTCTTCCATTAGGGGTTAAAGCAGATAGGAGCATTATTAGGAAGTTATCCATTGGAAATACTGTATTTGATACTTGCTACTACTTACTTTCTCTCTGTTTAACTATTTTCAGCTGTCTCTCTCTTCCTCACACACACACACACGCACACGCACACGCACACGCACACGCACATGCACACGCACACACCCACACCCACACACACAAAGCAAGCTTTCTCTGTGTCTGACGATGGGCCAATCACGTGTCGGGGTTAGAAGCTCTGTAGTGATGTCACAGTGGGCCTACAGTCCCCCCACAGGAGCTGGATGTGGACAGACCAGCCTCAGTGTCCCCCGCACACCTGCTGGACACACACGCACTCACGAACGCGCGCGCGCGCACACACACACACACACACACACAGAATGAACAAGTAAGAAGTACCATAATCAATAATTTATTGTTTATGCTGAGTTAGTATTGTTCTTTGCTCAAATACATTAGTAATAGTGGTTGGCAATTTAATTAAAATGTTTTAGTTTCTCTCAATAATAATAATAATAATAATAATAATAATAATAACATATTGTTATTGTTATTGTTACTAATAGTATTATTATTAATAATATTTATTTGTAATTATTATTATTTTATTAATTTATGAATGAAATACATTAAAAACACATTCATATATATTTTAAAATACTATAGACTAAATGAATACACAAGCACCAGCATCAGGTACATTTGAGTGCCAGTGGGTAAAGAAGGATGTGAGAAATGAAACTCTTCATTATAGTCAGGTGCGTTAGCTTGTGTGAGCGCGTTTTGGAAACAGATCCTCAGATAAAGGACCAGATGTCTGCTTTGTTATGCTAATCCAGACTCCGCATATCATTTAGCAAAACATATATCCCAAATAGTCAATTGAATAAACTCTCTGAATAGGCCTTATGTAGGCGGTGCTATAACAACATAAGTAAAAACCCTCCTAAAATACTCGGGTTGACATTTTGTCCCATCTGGGGTTGCCAGGTATGTCGGAGAGGGAACGGCAGGTGATGAAGAAGCTGAAAGAAGTGGTGGACAAGCAGAGAGATGAGATTCGAGCCAAGGACCGAGAGCTCTCTCTTAAAAGCGATGACATAGAAGCAGTAAGGAGATGCTCTCCAGTGGAGTGTGACTGTGTGATGTGATATGTTTATTTAACAGTATTGATTAAACCAGCGGTCACAAACCTCTGGCTTTGAATTCCTCTGCAAATGCCCTTTAGATGAAATATGATGGGTTATGTGTCAAAAGAAGAAGTGAAAATACATCACAAGACATTGATGCACTAACATAAAAATAAATAGTATTTTTGTTTTTGTGAGTCCATTTTACTAGCTTGCTAGTCTATATTTTTTACTGCAAGTTGCATAGGGTAAAAAGCAACAAAAAAAAGTATTTATTTTATTTAACGCTAGATTTACCAGAATTCTGTAGCTACTAGAACTACTAACTACTATATATGCCACATAAGCCGTCATTCTGAATGCTCAAACATGATTTGCATATCATTTAAATAATCAATATACATTCTAAGAATAAATGTACTTGTAATAATAAACATCAGAACATTACATTTGAATGCTATTGAATGTGAAAACATTTGTTAGAACACAATGAATGTCAAAGCATTCATTCATTTTGGAGCATATATGTCCCAGAATGGCCAAAACAGTAATTTTGACTGTCACAGGAAAATAACATAAAAATTAAAGAAAATTATTAATTTGAATTAAAATGTAATGTCTTGCTGTTGAGTATTATTTATCCTAACATTACAGGCCAGTTTTTTCTTAGAATTTATATTTTATATTTATATTAAATTATTTGCAAATCATATTTTCTTGGTCAGAATGACTGCTTATGGATATTCTGTGTAATAATACTTCAAACTCTTTTGTGTTTTGTAATTTTAATGAAATGACAATGTTAAAATAAAATATTCTCATATTTAGAAAAAGTCAGGGTTTTATAGTTACATGGGATTGATTTCAGCATAGCTATTACATTGCACATTTTTCAAAAGGTCAAAATGACCGCCTTGGTAGTTCTAGTGTTAAAGAGACGTGTTATTTCACATTTGAATGTAATATAAGCATTGTAGTAACAGTTGAGTTTAATAACTTCGTTACTTCTTTCTGTTGCTATCTGTCTCGCTCGTTGCTTCAGCTCCAGCAGCAACAGAGCCGCCTGATGAAAATCAACCACGACCTGCGCCATAAGATCTCTGTTGTGGAGGCCCAGGGCAAGGCCCTCATCGAACAGAAGGTGGAGCTAGAGGCCAGCGCGCAGACACGAGAGCAAGAGGTCGGCGCCATACGCCAAGAGCTTACGCGCCTGAGGGAACACTTGCGAGGAGATGCCTCCACCCAGAACCCTGGAGACCCCCTGCTTCAGCCTCCATCACCTGCACAGGTAATATCTATGGACTATTCTAACATTGCATTACATTATATTGTAACATACTGTAAGAACTGGTTTTTAGTGCTTTCTATTGCTATGTTTTCATAACCTGGCACATAAGCTGGTTTGTTCGCACAGAACCATCTGGGGAACTGTCCATTGAAACTGTTATAAAAGGCGTTTTCAAGAAATACTTGGCGGGAGATTATACGAACCTGTTAACCAGTTCAGTTCTTGCTGAAGCCAGTTGGAGGAAGACTGAAAAGAGATTTTAATTTTTCCATTACATTTTTGGTCTAATACTTTAATAATTTGAATAAAACTGCTACTATTGTAGCACTACATTTAACTCTTTAGGAACCACCATTGCACATTCGCTGCCTATCCACGTAAACCACGCCCGTAGTCAAACTAATGTTTTCAGTGTATTATGAATTAATATATGAGTTATTACTATAAAGAACTGGTCACAGTTCGTAGGACATTCTATTACGATGACTATGTTTTCAGTTTATTATCATTAGACATAATGAACGAGTTATTACTAACTGGTCACAGTTCTTATTACTTTATCACCATGACTGTGTTTTCATTAGCTCCTTACTTCTGAGCCGGTTGGATGGTAGCTAATAAACATTTGCCTCTGACAACATTTGACCTTGACTTGCATGTGTCAACATTATTGAGTGCAGCATGGATGCTACGCAGTTAATAAAGTGTGTCTCGTCCCATCAGCTCGGTAACGCCGCTGCGCTTGTTGGGGCTGAGGCTGTAGCCCTCCCCGAAAGACTCTCCCCTCCTGAACCGATGTCGGGAGGGTGTGTTCCCACCCCGTATGTTCCCTTCAGCCCTGAGGGACGTGAGGAGGAGGAGGTGGTTGAGGAGGAGGAGGCAGTGTTGTTATGGGTAAAAGTGCTAGCTAGCTAACAGCCAAGTGTGGTTGTCCTGCCTCCTAATCGTCACTAGTGACGCAGCATGAAATGCTGCAGTGAGTGTGAATAAAAACAAGCAGCTTCCTAAAGCGTTCCTACTAGAACCCGTTTTGTGTGTTGCTGGTTTAATTCTTCTTTCCTTGTGAGATATGATAGTTGACGTAGCTGGTTTGAGCATG
The DNA here is from genome assembly GCA_026546735.1 of Forbesichthys agassizii. Lineage (NCBI taxonomy): Eukaryota > Metazoa > Chordata > Actinopteri > Percopsiformes > Amblyopsidae > Forbesichthys > Forbesichthys agassizii. The sequence continues at coordinate 10,615 of JAODLL010056550.1, read as the reverse complement.
GCTGTGTGAAGCACTAACGTGACATTATCAGTGATTTGTGTGGGGCCTGTTACTGCAGTTCGGTGACACGGTGAGCCAATACAGAGTGGTCCTTGTTCTTAATTTAGACCACAGGGGATAGATAGCTCAGTATCTAACCGCACGTGACATAGTCCCTGACTTCACCTTGATCCCCACAACCCTGGCTATTGACGTCGTAGATCTGTCATGCTTGGAACATGTAAAAATAGAAAAACATGCTGCGTTAAAGCTGTACTTGGTCTATGATGAAAAGAAGTGTTGTGGCATAATTTATCTTTCTCTGTTGCATGAGGGCACATTTTACAGTGCTGTAGTCAGAACCTAATTTTTAAAGAGAGTAGGGAACATGCATCTAAATTCAAAGGTATTGGAACAAAACACTCGTGTCTGACTGTAAAGGTTTACCCTTTGCCACCACCAGGAGGCGATGTGTGATGACGACATGCCTGCTGTGTTCCAATACTTTACAAAGGTATCCTTGCTTCTTTTGGTCTTTACTTCTCATCTCGCTTTCCTGCACTGATGTCCTTGTTCACCACCAGGAGGCGCTCTGTGAAGAGGAGATGGGTGGTCTTGACCCCAAGGACCCCAACCGGCCTCGCTTCACCCTGCAGGAGCTGAGAGATGTTCTCCACGAACGAAATGAGCTCAAGGCCAAAGTGTTCCTGCTGCAGGAAGAACTTGCCTATTACAAAAGGTACACATCTACATACTGTATATTCTGTTCACTTTTGTTCATGTCAAGTATGTTCATCTGCAATTGACTTTTATTGTATATAAAAAAATAATTTTATTGCATGCATGCACAGCAGAATGATGAAATTGTATTCTTTAATTTAAAATATATATATATATACATTTTGTATTAAATATGGAAATTCTACCGCTTATATTCTGGTGTAACAGGAGTAACGGCAGAATACTGTTTAGCAGTAGAGACTGTGATCAGCTTTGCAGACATTAGTATGTATATGTGTATGTATATAAGTATGTCTTTAATAGACAATATAAGTGAATGCAATAATTCAGTAATTACGGTGATTATGATGATCTATCTTTGCAGCGAGGAGGCAGAAGAAGAGATTGACCCATCTAATCCTTCTCCCTCACCCGAGTTGAGGCCCCGAACCCACCCCTCCCCACAGCCAGAGTCAGGAATCAAACGCCTGTATGTTTTACATAACTACACTCAAAACAAACGGTTGACTCTCACATTCACTTGACTCCAGGTTTAACTACGATTAAATATTATCCAGGGCAGCATATAGTTCAGGGTAAAATTGCAGGTTTTTAATTTAATAATCCAGAACCTTAGATTGCTTCTTATGGGTCACATTTTGAAAACCGTAAGATAATCACTAACATATATCGGACAATGGCATATCAAAATGTTAACACAAACAAAGTCTAGTCTGTCTCTAGTCTGACGAATGGAGAATATATTAGGACATCATACCTACTAGTGGCCCTGTTTGTACTTCTGCAAATAACAGCAGACCAACAAACCCATATGTGAGACTACACAATGATTTCTCTGTCGCCTACATTATGCCACTCTCTGAAGATGTTAGTGTCTCTAACATGACGTCCGAACCTTGCACAATCAAATTTGAATTGCTAAACAAACTGAATGCTTTTGTGCCATCATTGTTGTTCTATGACCAGTGCACCTGTTTCCACTAGAAAATGCATATTCAATGTAGCACATGCAGTATTAGTTTAATATACTAACCTATGGTTTACATTCACACTACTTTGCCTCGATAGTTATTAGTTACAAAGCAAAACAATATTGCTTCATAAGGCTTTAATAAATATACTAGCAATTCAATAGACAACAGGACCTATACCGTATAACATAAAAACAACTAAAATAAAGTGTCCTTTATAATAAAAAATGTTTTAACCACCAATTCAAATTGAAAACAGACTTCCTGAATGTTTGCCAGGTTTTGTGAACAGCAGTGATCATCTGCTATCTGCACTACACTGCATGCATTGTTAGTGGATGGCATGACATTTTCATTTGGTCACCCCCTCGCTTTGCTTAGCTAGTCAGGGATGACGTTGTTGTTGTTGTTGTTGGATGTCTGGGGGAAATGAAGGCAGACAGTTGATGTGGCCTCTTCTTCCCTCTTCCTGTCCTCTTCCCCTCTTCCCACATATCTGTCCCCTCTGTGTCAGGATCTTCACAGCCATTATGCCAATGGTGGCAGCTGGTTTGATCTCAGACGACCCCACTTTACAGCCAATCAGAGGCCTCAGATCGCTTGTATGACACTGTCCATTGGTTGCCCGTGGCGTACATTACGTTATAAACTAACTAGCTCTACTTTGCATGCACTGTGGTTATATGAACCGTTTCGCTCTGTGTAGTATTCTGATTGGCTGAGCGTGGAGCGAATTATCGTGGAACATTGTTGGAACAGTGGAATCAGCCAGTCAGAATAGAGATTGGTAGCATGTTGTTTCCCCATCATGTCTGCTCCCCAACTGACCAGAATAACAATGTATTTAACTCTACAGTACACCCATGTTGTAGTCTTACAGTAGTAATCCTGTCGGGTTAATATGACTAATGTGCTAGTGAATTCTGCTCTTTGTTATGTAATTGACTCTTATAATAACGCTGGTAATGCAAAACCACTGATACAGGATCAATGACCATTCCCGGCACTAGCACAATACCGCTAACCAACTCTCAATCAATCACCAATAATGGAGAATCACATTAGTTTGTCGTAATTGTCATTTAAATAGCACTGTTCACAACCACACCTGTTTCTCCTGTGTGTGTGTGCTCTCAGGTTTAGCTTCTTCTCGCGCGACAAGCAGCGCATGCCCCAGCGGAGCGGCGAGTTCGACGGCAGCCTTGGACCCTGGGCGAGGAAAGACGGCGCGTTCACAGAACAGGCCCAGGAGGCGCTGCCGTACATGTAGTCCGTGCACATTAAAGGTACACTCCGCTTTTTGTGTCTGGAGTCACCCTTTTGGCCAAATCTAGCGTTTGCCAAAACATTGTTGTTTTGGATTTGAAACCCCGTGCGTGCCCTTGACATTTCCCCAACATCCACACCCACACTGGTGGACAATCGTGTTTCGGACATCAACGGTAAGCGGGGGCAGACATTTGTGGATCTGGGGATGCTATGACGCAATCGAGGTGTGCACCTTTATCTTGCCTGTGTCCATCCCTTGTGATCAGCATGCACATCAGCTCGCTGACTCGGGGGGGCACTCAGCCGTAGCGTGCTTGAGGTGGGAGAGCTGAGGGAAACACAGGCTTTGTTTTAGCGAGACTCCATTTTAAGGAATCAGCACCACCTATGGAAAGGTAACATCGTAGACAAACATAAGAGAACTATCTTTATTAGTGAGCGACAGCCCATCGAGACTGCTTATGTCCTAGAAAAGGAAAATAGCGTGTGTGTGTTTGTGTGTAGTTTATAGATGGGAATGCACAGTTCAGAAGATGGAATGAGAAAGTTGCAGGTTTTGGATTTCATACACTCGACAATGGTGTATATCCAGCATTAGTGAAGGATTTAGGTAGACCGAGTATGCTACACTCTTGAAGTGTGTTGTAAGATTCCCCCTTAGAACACGGCTCCAATATATTCTCAATTACTCTGAGAAAATAGAAGGGAATTTAAAAGGCTTTTAATTGAACTGCCTGTGGTTAACTGAAGTCTGCAGGGATATTTGGCCCTATAAAATGTTCTCTTCCAGAGAATACTTATTAATATGAAGTCATTGCAGATTCAGTAAAGTACTCAACAACTAAAGTTATAACTCATAACAGCGAAGAGATGATTATTTATTTTTCCACTTGTATCTGTTGTTTGCTAATTTGATTTTTAATTGTAGGGAACTTTTTAGGGCACTGCCCTAACTGATTAATGTTGTTGCCGGGATGTTGGCAGCTAATAGAGGCCAGCCTCTCACCAGCACTGCTCAATTCAAACTATGCATCTCTACAAACCCTCAGTAGAAACATCACAGCTATAATGTATGCTCCCAAGACACATTGAAAGGATACATTTAACAATTTACAAACAGGTGTGAGGTCGAGGGAAAAGTATCGCTTTACATAAGGTTGCCCTATCCCCGTTGTCTTGTCATTTTCATAAACCTGTATAACATGCATAAAGCATCATAGAGAGTGAATATGAGGTGCATATTCTCAGACTTATTTCATGGTTTAACTCTATATAGCAAACTAAATAATGTGTATTCATACATATGTGAATATGGGCCATGGTACCAAGGCTCAAAACACATAATGCTATAGCCAATAGAGCTTTTTTACAATGACCCGGAAGATCTACTGATAAGGTATATCGTCTTCCTGTCCTGCTGAGTATGAATTGTTGACTCCCTGTCCACACAGGCGTTTTGAGTTAATGAGACTGATTAGAATTTATTTTAGGTATGGCCATGCACACGCAACTTATTAAGTGAGTTAAATTGCTGAGATGACTGTTAGCATGCCTACCATGACCTTGAATGGTCCACACTGTAGCCAGTGTTAATAAAGGTCAGTGTTTAGAGTCATTCACACAAAGTTCTTGCTTCTGGCCGAAGACTTCTCAATTCTTTACTAGCTAGCAAATGTTTGCACATATGTATACTTAGCGGCATTGAGGGGTGCTATGCTAGGGCATGTTTTGTAACCAGACAGGAGACTGTGATCAGGCTGAATTCACTACCACCATCTTAAGTAGAAATGTCCTTGCCATTGTAGTTTAACTTTCAATGGCACTTTGTAACTTGAATTATAACAAAAGAAGGGGAGTACCACTTTGGTTTTGTGGGTATTTTCAAAACAAGATTATCATAATGTTGTTATAATACCATATGTGGGTTAGAAGAGATGGCTACTGTATAAAGTATGTATTAAGACATTGGAAAACATATTAAGGGAAATATACTATTATGACATTTACACAAACATGTAGAACTGGATCATGGGGTCAGAGTATTACTTCAAACTCTCATCAACCTAATAATTTACCCAACACTTCTAGAGTGGCGGGCAGCTTAAATAGATCATAAAAGGTATATAATATAATGCATTATTGCATAAAATGCATAATTGTTTCATTAAAAGACTTGCTTTTTGTTGATGTCTGCTTAATAAATATCTCAATAATATTTTGAGTGTTTTATGTTTTGATGTTTTTACCAGTTACAAAAATGTTGATGTTTAGAAATCAATTAAAGTTAAAGATTAGCGTAAACTAATTAATTAAAAACTGAAACAAATGTTGAACTTCAAACCTACATACAGTATATGTTTGAGAAATGTTAAAGTTTATGAAATGGCTTTAACCATGTTTTGACTTGATGTCAGTCACATATTACAAATTAAATGAATGTGTTTCCTCCGGGTTTAAAATTTCACTTAAATTTTTCGGCTCAACAAACTCTTGTGAGCACCTTTCCTACTTGAGGCACTGTAAGAGACACAAATCTGAACAAAACTGTGAATTGTGGATTTTTTATTTCAACATATTTATAAGCACATACCACTGACGATCTGTAGGTGTCACAAGAATACAATATATTGGAAATGTCTAGCTTTAGTTATGTGAATTGTTAGCACAGTTTCAGTTATTATTTGCTATTTATCTTTACTATCAATTCCTATGTTAGACTTCTTTCTTTAACCAGATGCCTTAGATACATTTGCAAATGTTAAAATGGCCTAATTTACATTAGCCTCAGTACATCTGAAGGCTGTGTAAATGTCATGGCTGTAGCTGTCTGACTTTGTGTGCTTGTGTGTTGGCTGACCCCAGATCAGCCTTGAACCATTTCCTCCTGTTTATCTCAGACCTGATCCTTAAAGCCATGGCATCGCTACTCACCTCCTTCATTCTTGCTCTCCAGGGAGACCAGCAGGTTTAAACACACACATACAGACATATGAGATTAAGTAAACACTGTAAACTATTGGACGCTGGCCAGATAGCTCCTTTTACATTCCCGGATATGGAAGCTGACAACCTCAACAACAGTTTGAAATAAATATTGGTTATATTCTCTATTTTAATAAGAGGAGACATTTAGTTTACAGTAGATGCTGATTCTCTTGGTGTAACCAGACCCACAATTCACTTTGTGATTATGGTCTGGATATGTTCTATTGGGAAGTGTTTGAAGTCCTACTGGTCGTAGACCTCAGATTCATTTTGCAACTATTGGACAATCAGTGTTGCTACAACTGTTTGTATCTCTTCATCTATCATCTACTATCACCATTTTGAAATAGGCCTACGCTTGATTTCAACATTGCTGCACTTAACCACGTTAATTTATCCACCAGCAGGGTGGCTGTGAACATGCTCATTCGAACAAGGTTTTCATACAATAATCTCAGCGAAGATATTTATCTGAGAGTGATATTGGCAGAGCCGGGCTACAGAACAAGCAATAATAATATATTTGCCTGCTTTAGTGATTTTTAATCGTTTAATCTGGTTTGAATCCTTAGGAGGAAAATATTAGGCCTATACAATATGTATGTAATATATAACACCTATTGAAAAGTGTGTCTATCTGTGCTCTTGACAAATAATTGGATGTTATTATTATGTTATTATATTATTATGCATTTGTATCATCAAAAACAAATACATTAATTCCTGCAGCTAAGATAGCATATGCTTAAAGAGAACATAACTTAATACACACGTGCCTAAAAACAGTATAGCTGCACTCATGTATTTCTGGTACATTATGAAAGTATAGCTACACATGCTTAAATTGCATACATTTACAGTATGTAAGATTAATCTACACCGGTCTAAATGACTCATAGCATGCTGTTCCTATCAGTGACTAATTACTTTTTCCACATCAACACAGGCTTATAGCTTCGGAGCGGACAGCCAATCAATCACAAAAACCAATCAATATCCTGACTGGGCAGTTGCATAAGCCTATTTGATGAGGTCACACTATAGGTGTGACTGCTATAGTTTTCTATAGCTGCCTTTAGGACAGCCAATTGACCCAATGTGAAGTGAACATTAACATTATTGGCTGAGAGTACAATACGACTATCCATATTTATATATCCATCTATTTGCAATAAAAAAAGAAGAAGAATGAACGTACTTTCAAATGAAAGATAATTACATAAATACCTGATATGCATATGAATGATTGTTGTCAGATATTAACGGTCAACACACCTCAATCAACCTTCTTAGCTTTTTAGCAGCTGAAAACAGTTCCTAAAATCAACTGTGGCAAAAAAAGCAGAGGGAGGCATTAGTAAACAACTGTGGGATGGTGTAGAGACGATGTGAGCCTATGAGTGCTATGGGAGAGTAGGGACAGAATGTGCTCACTCTCAAGCACAGTGTGATAATAATAACTGTATAGTGCTATTGGCCAATAGTGTTCACAGCCTGAAGACTTTCAACAATCCAGATCCAGAATCCATTCATCCAAATCAGATTAATGCTGAATTATATGTAAGTGTAGCAAATCACAAAAGCAGAAATATTAGAGCGGAGCATTTAGCTGTGTGGCCTAGCAGAGGTACAGTTTCCCATGGGTTCATATTCCTGCTCAGACAGCAGCTAGCATTAGTATTCACATCAGGTGGAAAAGGTTTACCCTGTCAGCTGGAACGAAGATGCAGTAGTTGTGTGCATGTGTGTGTGTGTGGGTTTTTCTGAGAAAACATTAACTCGATGAGGTCCACCCAGATGTGCCGGATAAACAGTGAAAAGGAGCTTCTCACTCTTTGATTTACAGAATAGTAAAGTTTGATGTAATATGAATGGGAAGAAACTACCTTTTGATGCAATGTTAATTCCTATGATATAGGTGGAATTGGTGCAATTGAAGCACAGCATGTGTGTTTGTGAGGGCAGGACCCCACTCTGGCAGAGTTTATATGGGCTATGTTGCCGTTGTACGTCAACACGCACCACAACCCAGAAGGCTTCCTTCCACTACCAGACCACTTCCTGCCAGGTGCAGCGCAAGGTGAGGCTTTAGTTTGTCTGAAGGTGAGAATAGAAATGACTGTATAGGCCAAACTAGGCCAGACTAATATAGCTAATTGCACCTAGTGTATTACATTAGATTAGTCTTAACATTGTAATAGACTTGACTTATTGCAACTACCCTGGAAATGACTAGGCCTTACATGACTAATACTACACTACACTGTAGGCTAAATTAGAGTAGACTAACATTAAGACTTGTGTTTACTTCAACAGTCTATTAGACTTGACACGAGACCTGACTAAAACAGACATGCTGTCAATGAAATAACCTTTTAGTCGAGACTAAAGTAAATTAGTGTATAAATGGACCGATGAGGTGAGGGGACATTTTGCTGCACCACTGTGGGCATGTACATATACAGATGTGTGGTTGTGTCTGTCTAACACAGGCAGATGATTTGCATGTAGACTACATTCCTTAAGAGCAAAATGATCCGGTAACTAAGACAGACAAAAGGTAAACACACTGACACATGCAATCTAACTAGCCCCCCTGTGGGCTACAAGCTAATCATTTTGTTTCTCTATGGGCCTCTGTTAAAGATTGTAGAAGAGGGCTTTTGTGTTTTAAATCTCACAATATGACCCAAATGATACTCATTGTATTTTGTAAAACAAAATCTATATTAGTGTGTGAAATCCAAACATCATTATTATCATCATTATTATTTTGTTTTACATTTGTTATTTGTATTATACTAAAGATAATAGATGCACACGTTGAATATACAAAACATCAGCCAGTGTTGGTGATGCCTTTCTCTTCCTCCACTAATTGATCTCCATCTCTCTTCACCCCCTCCGTCTTATCTTCCTCCTCACTGTGCCTCTTTTAATTATACACAGGCCATTAAAGAGAGGACGGAAAAGAGAGGAAGCTTTCAGTACTTTCTCATAAAAAATCAAGCTAGTAATGTCAGGGAAATGCTGCGTTTCCACCAGCGTCCATTCAATATATAACGGAATTACTGCAGGAGAAGGAAGAGCAAATTGATGAATTGGCCGATGAATGGACAGAATAATAACACTTTGTACAGATATAATATAGACAGACACTTGACTTGGCTCTTCAGAAAATTACACATAGAGAGACTAGACAGGGAATCCCCATTGGTAAAAGGTGTCAGGTGGTCAGTTGCCATGGCAGCAGCCACCTGTCTATAATTTCACAGATTTTTTGGAGGAGATTAAAAGGGTTTGGTGGATGGGGATGTTTCTGCTGAATATGAATACATGGGTTATCATTAATGAGAAAATAAGGTTATAAATGTGTGTGTGTGTGTGTGTGTGTTCTTGTGTGTGTACCGGTATGCATGCATATTGATAATTATACCATGTGTATATGTGTGTGTTTTGGGAATGGTTTCCCACAATCCTTTGCAGTATATGTAAATATGGACTTGGGGAATGAGTCAGAGGAGCCCATGTATCTCTGCACAGTGTGTAAGTGCATAAATGCATGTGTGTGTGAAGAGAACTATTTAGAAATGAAGTGACATCAGAGACGCAGTTAGGTTCAATAAAAACATGCATTCCCATGCTGGAGGGATCAGAAGCCGCTATTCTGGAACAGAGGCCAGATGTAAAGAAACACTACACACACACACACACACGCATGCATGCGTGCACGCACATACACACGTGCGCGCACACACACTGTATTTTGTACTGTATAAACACATGCCTGCACAAAACCATAGTCACACTAAATAACACACAATTAAACAGAGAGTTACGTAAATGAGATGGACTAAGAAATACTGTTTCTTTAGGGTTAGGGTTAAATTGTTAGGCTTAGTACAGCTTATTCGTTTGATACACCTTTATGAATTGATTAAAGGTTATAATCTTATGAATGTTACATGTCTGGGTCTTTGGAAAATATCACTTTGAAAAAGAAATCTGTGTGGGCCCATGGGACAAATGGGCTCCAGTGCTCCACGGGTTGAGAGCACCAGATTGATAGCAGCCAGGCTATCATATGTCTCTGCAATGCTCTGTTCCTCTTTCTGCCTGGTTGCTTGTTAAACGACAGCCCTCTTGCTACACAACAGTGTAGTGTGTGTGTGTGTGTGTGTGTGTGTGTGTGTGTGTGTGTGTGTGTGTGTGTGTGTGTGTGTAGTGTGTAGTGTGTACATTTACATATTGCCTTGTGTGGGATTTAGCACACATATCCGTCTGCTGTGTGTTTTTCCAGTAGAAGATAAACAAAGTCAGTGAATTTACTTCCTATCAGTCAGACACCCACACAGGCGCTGGCCACAGACAAGCCAATATGAATGAGAGACAAATCGTGGTGACTGTAGAGCAGTAAATATATATCTATACTGTATATGTGACATTTCAGTGTGACTGCAAACAAACTATCTGTATAATGCATCTTGTATTGTATTCTCACTTACACTCGCTCACTAATACTACTGTAATATACTGCAGGCTTCCACGTATCAATGTTGTAAATGGCCGTAAAAATGTTAGAAAGCCAGAACACACACCTTCTCTCTCTCTCTCTCTCTCTCTCTCTCTCTCTCTCTCTCTCTCTCTCTCTCTCTCTCTCTCTCTCTCTC
>JAODLL010056539.1:0-18546 GCA_026546735.1 Forbesichthys agassizii | reverse complement strand
GTGTATATATATATATGTGTGTATATATATATATATATATATATATATATATATAATTGGCTTTTAATTACCGACATATAAGTGCAGGCCATACTATAAAGAAGGTATCGTAATCAAAGTTGTTAAAGTCTGTTAGAATAATGAGTCGCATGTCATCAGGACTAACTTAGCTATAGAATCAACAACATCCTTTATCATATCACTTAAAGCTGAAAACAATTGCTACCAGTAGCAAAGTTCTTCACCTTCTAAGCAGTGAAGAAAGATTGATAAAGGTTGAAAGCAGTTTTTGAAGTTTGGTCACATGCCAAAGTACCTTGAGAAACAAAGAAACCCAGGCAACGATTGTTAAAAGGCACGTTATTTGGCGTGGGATATGTTTTCTCCTGCAGTCTCATTTTAAACTGGCTACCTTGATGCAGAGGTCAGGCGCGTCTTGGCAGGCCATTTCTCACAGCAGTTCAGAGTCAAAATCTGGCAGCACACTGGAAAGAAAATGTAGTTGATGTAGCCATCATCCTCGTCTTGAGAGAACAGAGCTTGTTTATCCACGGTGAATAATTGAATGGGACAGGGGTGAGATTTTTGTATCAACAGGCCACATCATCAATCACTGCCATTATCTTCGTCTCTCACAGTGTCCCGACCACTTATCGCAAGTCTGGCCATCCTCAGCTTTCCCCCAGTTAAGTCATTTCCTGTCAGGCGTCCAAAGCCAGGCAGCCTGCATCTGGTGCCTGGAGGATCTTAAAAGTGGGTTTTTAGCTCTACTTGTGTGTGTTTGTTTCTTTTTTTTTTTTTTTTCTTTTTTTTTTTGAGTAAACTTTTGTCTAAGCCACAAATCTCTCCAAGTCGTCCTCAGCGACGAGAGCGGTGTTCCGGCCGTAAAATCCAATGCTGTGACATCAAAATGAATGCTCACTTCTGGTTTACATGCACACAATCAATCGTCTCCGGTCATGACAGTGGATGGGATGCACTGAACTGACTTCACAGCAGCTATTCGTCTACAGCTGTTGGCTGTATCAATGTGTTACAAGCCAATCACTGTCATTTTAATTCTACCAAACTGACTCAAGCTCTCTGCGTTGGTTACAATTGCTGTGTACAGTTTAATAAGCTTTATTCTTTTTCAACTTTTTCCAATTAATTTGGTTGGTGAACCTTTCCCTCCAGTTTGTCAAAAAGTTGTTTGGCGGATTGTCTAGTGGTCTGTGTGTTTGACCTCCAATCAGAAGGTTGTGAGTTTGAGCCCTGGAGTTGTGCTATTTGTAAGCATCCTACAGCAAGATACCTAACCCATATCTGCTCCTTGTAGTAATTGTACTCAAGTTGATGGTGTCCCTTAGGATTAAAGCATTTTGCTAAATGACCTAGTTCTTGCTTTATGTCTTATAATAGTTTTTTTATTATATATTTTTACATATCTACAGTATGAATAATACATTCACGTCGATTCCGTGTATACTGTATGAATAATACATTTACATGTCTATCCCCAGATATAGATGAATGCAGTATAAACCGAGGGGGCTGTAAATATGGCTGCGTCAACACTCTTGGGAGCTACGAGTGTACCTGTCCACCAGGTTACAAGCTGCATTGGAACAAAAAGGACTGTATTGGTATGTAGCAATACTGCCCCCCAGTGGTGACAACACAGACACATTCATAGACACGATTGTACAGTATCTGGCATCAATTTTGTGTCATAGTGACAGATAGTTGCAGTTTGCTTGAATATTCTTGCATGCATATTGAGCATTTGTTAGCAATACAGGGTTAATATTGTGTTTTTCTTCTGCCTCAGAGCTTGTGAAATGTCCTGCTGGGTTGGTAGCTCCAAAGGCCACTTTGACCTGTAGCAAGACGGGAAAGAAAGAAAGCTGCTCCCTTACATGTGCCTCTAAGGCTCACTATCTAGCAGGTATGCACTGACTAGCAGAAACTTAGTTAACGTTGCATTGTTAGAAACATTAAGAGCCTGTGTGTTGTTTTTCAGAGTCCGATAGCAGCTACTCAGTGAGTTGTGGGATTCCTATACTCCGAGGAAAGTCCCCAGCTCGACTCAATTCCAGTAGCAGTCAGAGTTGCATAGGTATTCTGCCCGTTCATATAGTTAGCAATGTTGATTTAATACAGTGGTTTGATGTGGATCCTGTGGAGACATTGGTCATCAGGAGGGTCGTGAGATTTTAATATCTAAATACTATATTTCTAGTCATTATTATTTCTAGTCCGCTTTGACTTTGCATTATGTTAATGACTTGTGCATGTACAAGGGTCCAAATATTTGAGGACCACTATTGACTTATTGAATGAGTTTGACTGTACTCATGGGGTACCCTTCTACTCACTGAGCTGTGTTTGCTTGTAGAGACTTTGGCCCCTCCAGTGAAGCAGACGGCCTCGTTTAAGATCAAAGATGCCAAGTGCCACCTGCACCCTAAACTGACTGGCAGGACAGAGGACAGGGGTCGGACACTGGGACCAGGTAACCCATTTGTCAAATGGCCCATTGGTGGGATCAATGTGTTTTTGCCATACCGGTAATACTGTTATGCAGTGATGCATGTTATTACAGTGCGTTTGCCTCCTTAATGTTATGCATTGGTTTGTAGGAGGTGGGCAGCCCTGCAGTAATTGCCTGGTGACATTTGTTAACCTCAAATGTGACTCCTCCAAGAAAGCCAAAGGGCGGCGTGCGCGTAACCCCTCTAACAAAGAGGTGACGCGCATCACCTTGGAGCTGGAGGCTGAGGTCAAAGCTGGCGACACCACAGGTCTGTCTGGATATCCCATCTTGTCTCCAGGTCGAGAACTGCACACTGAGTTGCTTTTGTAATAGTTGTAGCCTTCCTAGGCAGTGTGTTGTATACAATGAAATTACATATTTCATACTGTTTACACATGCTGCTGTATATAACTACACCATACTGTGACGAACAGGGAGCTGCAATCTCAGCTGCCTGCGACAGCGCATGGAGAAGCAGGTGAAGACTTACATTAAGTCTCTGAAAAAGTCCATCAACCAGGAGCGCTTCTTGATTCGAGTGGCCGGGTTGGAGTACGAGGTAGCCCAGAAACTTCCCCAGGCCACCTCAGGCCAGGAAAACTGTGGCCCGGGCCGGGAAAAAGACAGTGGTCGATGTGGTAAGGCTAGTGTTGGTCAACAGGATGAGATATAAGTGGTCTGTGATATACGTAGATTTTATGCAACACAAAGATTTTGTACTTCGCATGTCATTTGTATGTTGTCCATTTGGCACCCAAATACATTGTCAATTTTTCTAAAAGTAGTCCCTTTCGAAAAAGGAATGTAATGGCTAATGCATGTTTTAAAATACTTTAAATCCCATTGAAGCACTTTAAATGCACTTCTGTGCTACTGTGGGTTCCCCATCTCTGAACAATGTCTCTGTGTATGTGCTCTCAGTCAGATGCTTGCCTGGCTCCTATTACCATGGCGAGCAGGAGCGCTGTGTCCAGTGCCCGCCTGGCACGTTCCAGGAGAAAGATGGGCAGCTGGCCTGCGATCTCTGTCCTGGCAGCGATGGCCATGGGCCTGCAGGGGCACGCAACATCTCCTCCTGTGCAGGTAGCTGCCTTTCACGTCACCTTGGAAACCACGGGGACACTTTACTGTGTGCTGCTAGCGCACGCGTTAGCACACGTCACGTAACGTTTATGTCCTTCACACAGGCCAGTGTCCCACGGGGTATTTCTCCAGTGATGGGTTCAAGCCCTGCCAGCCGTGCCCACAAGGAGCCTACCAGCCTGACCTGGGAAGGACCCTTTGCTTCCCCTGTGGGGGTGGGCTGAGCACCAAACGGGAAGGTGCTAGCTCCTTTCACGACTGTGAGGTCAAGGGTGAGTGTGTCATTCGATCAATACAAATCACAGCTCGTACTGTTTGGTCTTTTGTAACTAGTAGCGTGTGACTCTTCTTCACTCTCCTACCAACAGTTCAGTGCTCTCCCGGCCATTATTACAACACCACTGTGCACAGGTGCATCCGCTGCCCCCTGGGTACATACCAGACGGAGTTCAGACAGAACTACTGCATCTCCTGTCCGGGAAACACCACCACCGACTTTGACGGTGCCACCAGCGTCTCCCAGTGCAAGAGTATGTGCAAGTAAAGAAGAAACTGTGTTTTTTAGGACTGGAGGGTCATTAACGGGAATTTGTGTTGTATCTAAGAGTGTGTGTGTGTGTGCCGGCACGTGTCTAGACAGAGAATGTGGTGGAGAGATGGGCGAGTTCACAGGTTACATCGAGTCACCCAACTACCCCGGTAATTACCCTGCGAACGTGGAGTGCATCTGGAACATCAACCCTCCTAGCAAGCGCAAGATCCTCATTGTGGTGCCTGAGATCTTTCTGCCGTCAGAAGACGAGTGTGGAGACGTACTGGTCATGAGAAAGAACTGTGAGTTTTTCAGGGTAACATAGGATATAGATTTACTACGCGTGCAAACTTGCTTTGTACGTTTGCCTTAATGAATAGGCAATTTGGGACTTTTCAATGTTAATGTGAAAAATAACAGGAGGGGAACATATATATCCATGAATTTACATACGCAATGTGATCTATCAAGCAAAGGCACTATTTCAGGTGATTGTGACAGCACCTTTAATACGTTTAATAGGACGATGCAAACCCCCAAGTAAGCTCTTGTTGGGACTGAGATACATTGTTTTCCTCAGAATAATCTAGTAAACCTGCATGAAAAACTTTGAATATCTGTTTCCCAGCACTTGCAGTATATAATAGGCCTACTGTATAACATCGGGAATAAATGTGTGTGTGTGTGTGTGTATTGGTGGATGGGTGGCAGGCGTAGGTTTGTTTTTTTTGGGGGGATTTAATTTAAATCGTCTGGAGTTAACTATAGCCTATCTTAAACAACAAGAACAAATGATATTATGCACATTCATATGGGGTCTCACAGGCAAGAAACCATTGAAACACGCAAACGTCTGTACTGGCGCCGCCATGGTGTTTACACCGGTTGCCATTTATGCAAAAATTCTTAGTTGATCACCCTTAATACGTACTAAAATGACACGTGCAATATTATACAATGTTAGTATATCCGGACCCTAAATGAATACTTAATGCTACTTTGTCTTCTCAAGGGTCAGCTACATCAATCACCACCTATGAGACATGTCAGACGTACGAGCGACCTATCGCCTTCACGGCTCGCTCGAGACGCCTTTGGATCAACTTTAAGTCTAATGAGGCTAACAGTGCCCGAGGCTTTCAGATCCCCTATGTCACTTACGATGGTATGTACAGACTGGCCCTTAACAACTGCAGGCTAGTACGCTTAAATGTTTGTTTCATTTGTTTAATCTATTCATTTCAGAGGACTATGAACAGCTTGTAGAGGACATAGTAAGAGATGGAAGACTGTACGCATCAGAAAACCATCAAGAAATCCTCAAGGTTAGCAGTTTTATGCTTTTGTTGTTTGTGTATATTTAGGTATATCTTATTGTAAACATTAATTGCATTATGCAACACACAATGTATTCACCATATCATTCTTATATTTTAAAACACAAATATGTCTGCTGCTGTAGAGAACAGTGGGTACTGAAAGGATTTTTTTAGCATTCAGGTGTGGGAGGGGCATTTTTAAAGTCAAACTGAAAATACAATTTTTGTCGAGAAATCTATATATGATTTGTGCCTACAGTATATTGTGTAGCTATTTGAAGCAAGTATAATATAATTTTGCCAGCTAATCTCACAATAAATACTTTAAATAAACCTGCTATCTAATGTCATCTGATGTTCTAGATACTAATCTCCCAGCTAGCATTGAAAGCTTTCAACTGTCAATTGAACAAAGACCCCATGTTACAATATAATTTACAAATTTAAAAATGTCCAAATCAATGTTTTACTTTCTTAATAAAAAAATTGAATATAGTCAGAATAACATTTTTATGTATATACTGTATTTTATATTTGAAAGTAAAGAGTTGGTTTCAGTTCAACATTAATTGTTATTAATAAAGAATTTACAGTTCTTTTTCTTTTTTTTTTTTACAGGATAAAAAATTGATTAAGACTCTCTTTGATGTGCTGGCTCACCCAAACAACTACTTTAAATATACTACTCGAGAGTCCAACGAGATGCTTCCGCGCTCGTTCATCCGCCTAATAAGCAGCAAAGTCTCTGCGTTTCTGCGACCATATAAGTAATGGGTGCCTGTGAAGCTTCAGATCACACTCCCGTCATAACAGGCCACATTCTTTTACTCTCACAAGACGTCAAACAAATAAAACTATCATTTTTTTTTCCTGTTTTTATTTTCCACAGGCTTTAACATCAAATAGTTCACGACATCTTGACCTTCATGTGTTTCGGGTCATTTTGGTTTACATTCTTTACATGGAGCAATGAGTGGGAATGTAGTGAATATTTGTGAGGTTGTTTTTGTCCTGTTTGATGGAAAAGAAACAAAAAATAAATAAAAGTAAAACGCCAATAGACACATCTGTGTTTCCGACAGTAGGAAGGTTAGAGAAGTAATTGGTTTTGTTGTTTGTGGTTTGAACTAAAGGTTGTACATTTACCTGAATGTGATCCAGCTCCAACTGTTAAGGAGAAGCAGCTACCAGTTTCACATCACAACCCCATCCCAGCCAGGTCATTCAAAACCTCTATATTTGAGCTCGTAGAGCTACGTTCAAGAGTTATACTGTTAAAACAGTTTGTTTTTCTTTCCTTCACCCGAGATTCAGGTGTTCACTGAACTTCTGGTAACTTCAATTCTTCCATTTCAAGTTAAATGAACAAAAGCATGTAAAAGGTAGTTCAAGACACAATGGCCATGATTATGAATGCCACATAAAGGATATAGTAATCTCTTTGTGGAACATGCCTAAGAGAGAGAGAGATAAGTGTCTTTGAGGGACATATTTGCTGCTGCTTTTTAAAGGTCACTTTAATTCTTCAATCTCATAGTCTTGCTGATGCGTCCTAACTTCTTCCACACTCTGAGTTTATACATTTAAATAGAAGTGGAATATTAAAGCAACTCGAACAGTTACCCCACCTGTCTCCATAGACATTTGACATTTGTTAACTTTTTGGATATCAGTCTTGTAAATAATTAAAGTAATTGAGACGAGGGATGAATTCTTTAATCCTAATGTGCTTTGAGCGACCCTCTCTTCCCCAAAAGGAAACCATTTTCACTTATGTCAAACTCACCCAAAGACACCTGCACAGACTTCCCCAAGGGGCCAAGTTGTTTTATGCAAAAAATAGTCACCCTAACTTTTGTAGGTAATATCAAACACCCCCTACTCTTGGCTACCCCATCAATACAGAGTGCTGTACATTAAAAGTAAATGACAAATGAAACATCAACTTAGTATATACTGTAACATGCTTCTGTCTTCAAATCTATTTTGAGAACTGACATGTTACTGCATTCCATACAGAAATTATGAAGACACTATCTTATAAATGGATAGCTAAAATATACGTTATATAAGTTATATATTTGTTTTAATGTTAAAGCATCAAAACAGGGTAAATTGTGTTCTTGAATATCACTTTCCCCCGTTTTAAGATATATCAACAAAGAAAGAATAATTCTGACCTTTTTTTACTTTTAGCTTAATTTTCTTAATATGCATTTACTTTGGTAAAGTAATAGAGTACTAATAGTCTCATAAGGCAGTCTCAGCAGCACCCATTGATTTTTATTTACTAAAATTGCATGATGATTGAGTATTTTTTTCATGAAGTTTTGTAACATTAAATATTCCTGTTAGTAGCCTATTATTTCCCTGTGGGATAATATTGGAAAATATACTGCCAAGTAACCTGACCAGTATAGCCAGTCTGGAAAATGAGTTCACTAAATCTTAGGACTGATTAGTAGTAGATGAGGTCGAGGTGGAAGATTGGTTGAAACAGTTATTAATCTCATAAGCATTGCAATCCAATTGTTCCTGACAATTGTTGTCAATGAGCCAATGACAATTATGGACACTTCTATTCTGTATATTCAACCTGTCAAATTCAGAAAAGTAGTATTTGCTCTCCAGTATCAAATAAACTTTTCTGGGAGGATACTGTTTTGTATTTTTGTAAATAAAAGTTAATGTACTTTTAATAGTTTATTGTACACTACTTAAGTTGTAAGCACCCAAACCTTAGGATGGCCGAAAGGGAATTTGAACATTGTAAAATTAGAGTTAAAAAAATACTCTAGCGTAACAACACTAATTCCAACTTTATTTTTCGTCATACAGAAATACAGTCTGGCACTGATGGAATTAGTCTAGGTTTTAAATATCTGCATTTCCATGTCATTGAGTAAGGTTTCCATTGTGCCCCATTATACCTCTCCCGCTGCATTTTCTTTGATCCTGAAACCTGATCAATGTTTGTTTTGAATTGATGCCTTTTTAACAGGAGTTTGCTATGATGTATCATAGAGTTGATAATGATATTTGCACTTGAATTGTTATTGCTCATGTAAAGAGATTGGATTTTGTATTGTCTTTTTAAATGAATGGAATTGGTGTTATTGTCTTGTAGCTTGTTCGTCATTAAATGCTCACTCACCGTTATGTCTAGTGATACACATACTGTAACATTATCAACTGTAAAAAAAAATATATATATACTATGTACAGAGGTGAATGAATCAAGTTAATGTACTTGTTACTGCCCAAAACACTTATCAAAATAAATATACTGTACTTCAAAATTCTCATTTTTTACTGTTAATATAAAACATCTCATCAGCATAAGTGTTAAGGGACTTTCAACAGGAAGTGCATTAGAGTGCATGTTTACAATACTTTATTTTAGAATGCAGCATTTGTTATAGATAAAACGAAAAAAATCGCTTTAATACTGCAGTATTTCATTTAAGTAATAGAATACGGTGTCCCTTTTACTTCACTAATTGCGACGTGCTGAAAAACAAAAGAAAGTGGATATTAACATTAAGCAAATAAATTAATTCAATGAATGGCTAAAACATGAATCACATCTGTTACTTACGGTTCACTCTACGTCTGCAAATTGGAAGCTTCGGGTTCCACTTCCCATCAATGCCACAGGTTACAGAGCTCGAACCAATCCTTTCATACCCCCTGTTACACTCAAATGACACGTTGTCTCTGTATTTATAAGTTAAATACGTAGGTCCTATCCTGGATGAGTTGGGCACATTTGGCAAAGGGCAGGTAATGTCTGTAACGAGATATTCACTTGTTGAGTTTTTCTTCGACTTGATTTCTATATAAATATGTGTTAAAAAGAGAAAAGTTAAACCAGCTGGAACCTTTGCATATTGGCGGAGGTGAGTTCCATGTCCCGTTCTCAGTACACCACAACTCCCTGTTTCCAATTAGGTTTCCTGAACGACACCGATATATGACCACTTCTCTGTACATGTATGGTGGTTCAGTACCCCCTATTCTGTCTGCATTCATCACTTCCGGTGGATCTGTACACTGTATAGCTGGGAAAACATACAACTCTGAATAAGGGCACATTCTAGAGCATTAAGTGATCAGCTGTTATAGTTCCACTACATTACCTTCACATCTGGGAACACGGTTATCCCAGCCATTAGTCAAACAGGTTCTGGTTCCCCGTCCTACAAGTTTATGGCTGACAAGGTAAAAGGAATTGTGCGTAGATTTTATAAACAGTATAAATCAATGCAAAGCATACATGATGTCCTAGAGCAGTGTTTCCCAACCCTGGTCCTCGGGGAACACTGCCCTGCATGTTTTAGATGTTGCCTTGCTCCAACACAGCTGATTAAAATGAATGGCTCGTTAGAATGCTGATAACGAGCCATTCATTTGAATTGGGAATTGGGTTGGGAAACACTGTCCTAGGTTACCAGTGTTTCCTATGTACATTCAGTCAACAACTGCAGTGTTTGCAGGATAGCTGTAGTACCTCCTGAGGTTCAGACATCAATTAGAACTGTATTCTAAAACATTAGGACTCCTCTCAATCTCCTCCAATCAAGTTTTAGATTAGGACTTTGTTTCTTACAGCGATGGTGCACACAGCTGGATAATATGCTGTGTAGCTACAGCATGGGAAACAATTATTTCTTTACCCTTCATCACAGACAGCTGAGGCAGTGTCACCAAACTCTACACCAGTATACAGAAAATCACCATTGGCAATCTCTCCTGCAGAGCCACATGTTCTGCCTTTGGGAATTTAAATAGAAAAAAAAGTTGTACAAATGTTAAATACTGCCACTTGTGATAACCAGAAGGCTATGGAACTAGTTACTTATGAAACACATTTAAAGACTAGTCAACTGACACTCTTAATAGTGTGTGTGTGTGTGTGTGTGTGTGTGTGTGTGTCCTTACGTTCGCATTTTAGCAGTAATGGCGACCATTTTCCATTCATGCATTTGCGGTATCTGCTGCCCCTTACAGAGATGTATCCAATAGCACACATGTAATGTACCTCATCCCCAGAAGCAAATGACGTCCTTGTGATGTATCTGTCAGCAAGGTGCGAGTTGGAGTTGTTTGGCTTTGATGGAACGCCACACCCACCTAGTAAAGAAGAAGATTGACACCTTAGTACTCATTATACTTATAAAATATACACTATACCTTTTAGAATTACATTATAATCCAACCCATAAACATTACTCAAAATATATGTTAGAAATTGGAATCTCAGACTCATGCTAGGAAATATTTTCTTTTGACATAATTATATAATATATAGAATTTAATCAATCTAAGATATAATCTTTCCACGTGCCCTTCACAAACATTGACTTCTGGTCGGGACTGTTCTACAGGGTTAGCAGATAATGTATTTAGTGAGAACGATTCTGTAGAAATTAAACCAGTTTACCACTAGAGGGCAGACATTGTGCAAGTCGTGGCTGCCACTGGCCACTTGTATAAGTGACCCGCTATGACCCTTCCAATTGATGTTTACTGGTACTGTAAGATGGACATATCTCACGTTGAACCCAGGACCTTTCAGTCGACAACCCTAAGCTCTAGCGTATCCTATCCCCTCTGTAACGCCTATCCAAAAGGTGTAACATTATCAAATGAATATATAGACGTGTTACGCTGTGATAAGTTCAATAAGCAATCATAATCAAATTTAATACAAATATTTAAAAAATCAGAAAACCTTACCTGACAGACATTTTGGAATCTCACTCCAGTGTCCATTCTGTAAACAGCTAACTTTACTGGGACCATTTAACTTGTAGCCCATGACACAGCTCACTGTAATGGTTGTGTTCACCCTTCTGTGCATACTGGAATATCTGCCATTAGATACATTCAGCTCTGGGCACTTAACCACTAGAAGACAATAGAAGTAGTTAGGAGCAAAGTACAATAAAGGAAAGGCAGAATGATTTTACTATACAGTATATGACGGGCCACTCCTTGATACAGCATGTGTCTGGATCTGCCCTTGTGGTTGAAACCAGCATTAAAAATACATGTTTGGTTAGAAAGCCATGCACCACCCAGGACCTAGTGCTGAGTTGCTTGCATTCCTCTACAGCCCACCTCTGCATGTCTCATATGCTCACAATCCTCTCTACGCCTCCCCCAGAGCCACCCACACATGTCAACAACTGGCCAGGACAGACATCTGGGGACATTCAAATGCAACTGAACAGCACAAATTACATTAAGGCCATCACTGGCCTGTAGAGCTACTGTACGCATGCCTATAAAGAAGATCTAATACTCTTACAGATGCACTTTGGAAGAGGTGGAGACCAGTCTCCATTCAGTCCACAGGTAGCAGTGCTTGAGCCATTTAAACTGTAGGGCTTGTTACAAAGGAAGGACAGCGTATCTCCACTTTTATAAATGGGTTTTAATCCACTGATGACTGTAAACCTGTTCAGACGTTGTGCCTTGGGATCTTTACATGTCATTTCTAGGAGGAAGAGGGACATGGCGTGTTATAGAGTAGTTTCTGTTGCACACGAACAAGCGATGTGAAATAAAAAGGAATTATCATGGGAAAGGCGGCACACCAGAGATAGGGTGTCAGAATCACTAGGTCCAGTGGACTGGAATATTTTTGTAGTGGTGAAGGATATGAAATATTTCAGTTATTTGGCCTTTTTATTTAACCAAACCATTAGCTTTCTCGTGGTGGCCTCCAGGCTCTTTTACTGTGATTGCCATTTCTGAACATGCTTTTCTCTTTGTGAAAATAAATTTTAGAGTGAATTTCAGAGAATCAAATCAATTGAAGAAAATATTCACAAAAGTTATTATTCTGCCTGTACATTACAATGATCCATTTCACTTGTATTTCAATGTAAACTCTCGCACTAGACCGAGCTCAAACAAGGCTTTTATTAGCTGTACACTGACGTTTAGTCTAGCAAGGTGGAGCGCACAAATATTTACTGTCTGTGTCCCTGTACAGTATGTGATTTTATGTAGACCATTTCTAGAGCATATGACACATTATAGAGATTCTACAGTTTGCCAGCTGGGTGCCACCTCATTTGCTATTATAATGAGAATCTGACATGGAAAACTTCAGTATGCGTTAAAGAACTGAATCATCTGTCAAATGATTATTACAATGACACATGAAACAATAAACACGTGTCATTCTAAAAGATGTACTACTTGTGTGAACTTTCCATGAACGAAAACAGATTTAATAGAAAAACTCTGCGAAATTATAACATATCCACATAATTTTTTGCATATATGATAATGGTTGCGTGCTGCAGGTACTGACTGTTTTACATTTCAGACGTGTGTGGGCTTGGATAAAATAGCCGTTTCATTAGTCTCCCGTTTCATCCATCCCTGCTCTCCCCTAGTCGAGGGTGTAACGAAAGTTCTGCTCAGAGAACGGATCTATCTGCATGTTCTGAGCAGACATTGTGATCTCACCATTTGAGAGCAGGCAATTCGGCAGAAGAGGCTGCCATTGACCATCAGGACCGCAAGTGGCCTGCTGTGATCCATCTATATGGAAACCCTGGTTGCAGATGAAGGTCACAGTGTCTCCCACCTGATACACTGAAACGTCTGCACTGCTTTTCAGACCATTGGCCCCCACAGGATTTAAGCAGGTATGCGTTGCAGGAATCACTGTAATGAATGCTATGTAAATATATCGTATTGTATATTTGTTTTGCCATTACACAACTGTCTAGACATAAAGGCTTATAGGATAAACAAGGGATTAAACACTATTAAACACAAATGGTGTGTAATTTAGTATGACACTGTTAATTTGCGATATTTCATGTTAAAGTTATATTTTAGGGTAGGTTAGTGTAGAAGAATGTAACTATAAACAAAAGATCTACAAGTGATTTGATCCAGTGTAGTTTAAAAACATTGCACCACACTAGTTGTTCATCTTTAAAATGGATGCTCTTCTGCATCATAAGGAACAGAAAAGCAACACAATGTATTTGATTTACCTTCACACGAGGGGAATTCACCAGTCCAGCCAGAGTGTTTGCATATCATGAAGGGGCTTCCCTTCAGAGTGTATCTATCAACAAAAGTAATGAAGTTGACCACAGTGCAGTACATCTGTGTGCATGCTATTCATTTAAGTGTACGGTACATAGCTGGACAGAACTTACCCATCATTGCACACTGCAGAGACCTTTTCCCCCACTGAAGTTCCCTCATACATAAATTTACCATTAAGCAATTCCCCAGCATTTCCACAGTGCCATTCTAATAGAAAAGAATACTACATGGTTAAAACATCAAGAAAATTAGTTAAACAAATAAGTCTATATTTTGCACGGAAACACCACAAGGGAGCTTGAAAGCTGTGTTATTTGCAAACTGTAATGTATCTAATGTATTAGCACATTCAAACCATTATGTTGTTATTTTCTGTATTATCTAGGATAATCATGCACACTGCCATCTAATAGCCAATTGATTTGTGGTCTGGAAAAAAAATGGTGTCTAAATTGACTGACTATGACCAATAATCCTTAAGCAGAACTAGTTTACAGTAGCCTACCGGTACTGTATCTGCTTTAATTTTAAAGAGGTTACTGTTCAAAGTCTAGTCTGTCCAGCATGTCTAGCATTTAAAATATTCGAGTGATATGCCTACACAAAAGCCAGAATTAATCAAATATAATAATTATTTAAAATAATTATTTTATTGTTTGAGATGTCTTACGTCAGATGACAGTCTAGTGTATTTTAAAATAGGTATTATCTTGGGGAGCCTTCGAGACTACTTACTTTCGCATTTTAGTGTTAATGTTGTCCATGTTCCGTTAACACACTGCACAGCAGTTTTGCCGTTAGATGGGACGTAGTCTTCTGCGCAGATGTAGTAGACCTTATCTAAGTCCATGAATGTCTGTTTGTTGTCGTAGTTACTGGCTGGTTTGGCGTACACATGTGTCGGAGGTTTGCCACAATCCTTTGAGTTTTGAGCTGTTAAAATGATCAATTACAGGGCAGAAATAGCCATTAGATTAGGCATAATTGCCAAAACATCAACTCAATAAAATCAGTCCATCTTAACATCAGGCTACTTACCTGAAGCATATATTGCACATGTTAAAAAAACGACACATTTCCACGAGATACTCATCCTTTCTACCATCAAAATATGTTATGTGCTATAGGATATCCCTGGAGGTTTAACGGTACGTAGCGTACAAGTGTTACTGGCAGAGAAAACTAACGGTTTGTTTTGTAGGCTATTAAAGGGAGGGGGTGTGGCCAAATACTGTCAGTACCCTGCCCTACAGTAAGCCTATGCCAACATTATGAAGAATTTAATTAATATATTGTAAGCCTCAATTAAATAATTAATTAAATTCAGTCACCCATGGGCTATCTGACCTATACCGTACCATTTTTCCTATGGAGAGAACGGGAAATATAGGCTATTTTTAATATAGCCTAATTTAGAAGATTCATATTTTCACAAAATATACGACAATGTGCTATACACTGAGGTGTGGTAGAGCATCCTAAATGGGCTTATCCCAGAACTGATTTTCCATGACACTGAAACTTGTTTACTTTGTTGAAACTTATATACAAAAGGATACATCTCAAGTCAGAGGAATGTGTTTGGTTTCACCTCAAAGTGAGTTTGTAACTGATAAACACATAATTCAATAGTGCTTTGACAAAAACATTGGGATTTTGTACACAATAACAATTATTCCTGAGAATGAGTTACTTATAAAATTTGTTTTAATCAGTATTTGTCATAAGTCCCTGCATTTTTGTCTGATAGAACATTCACTCAAGGACTATTACTGATATCAACACAGCATGTATCATATATTCTCAGAATTCCAACTGATTACTTGTTGCCGATTTAATGTCAGACTAAACTCAGTCTACTGTATAATAATTTATAGATAGCTCCCACTTAACTGTTACACATAGATGTTGGTGATTGACTAGTAGTCTACAAATACTTGATTTATTTTATTATACTGTAGTGTAAAAAAGGCATAACGTAGTACCTGTAAATGGGTTTCCTTTTCAGCACAAACACAGCTAATAAGCCTTTTTGTAGTATACTTCAAACCTGGAATAAACCTATTTATACAAAATAATTCTAGCCTCATGTTCAAAAAATTATAATTAACATGTTGGTTTAGCTGGCATGCACCTTTCCACAAGAGTGACAAGAGAGTCTTTCACCACCTTATTTCTTGTTTGATGTGATTTTGGAACACTGCAGTATGCACAGTAAGCCAACAGGAATGACCACACTTTAAGGCCACGCCTAAATAACACACCAGACCAAACACTATTAAAATGTTCTTTGCAATGTTCCCAAGCAATTCACATAATTTATTTACTCGGTTCAAATTTAAGTATTTTTAAGATGGCATCACAATTTTAGTGAAATCTGTACAAATTATGACATTTAAGATTATTTTAAAATCTACAATAATGGAGAAAATGTACTTTGTGTATTTTCTGTTTACAGTATATATACACACACACACACACACACACACACACACCCGTATAAGACATGCAATGCATCATATTTACTAGTTATTCTAATCACTTCTAATTTAGTTTGACTATTTGATTTTTTTTTAACCATTACAATCCATAAATTGTCATCGTGTGACATTAAAAATGAGATATACATTAAAAGACTTAACTGAAACAAACATTTGGTATACATTGTTACTAAAGTTAAAAGCAACATCTTCATATAGAAATATACAATTATTTCAACATAATTTAGCATGATAGAGTGTAGAACAGTAAAATAAATCACCAATTTAGAAGAACACATATTGGCCCATATATATTAAAAGACTTCTATAAACATTTCTATGGAGCGTCGTGTTTAATCCAGAGCTGGACATTCTGTGGAGTGACAGGGCCTATCTCAAACATAAGCAAATTGATAACTCCTTGCGTACATACTGATTTATAAGACAAAGAATGAAGCAGTGGCGATAGCAGGGGTACATTACATATCACATGAGAGGAGATACCTCTCCCTCTCTCTCTCTCTCTCTTGGGCATTTTTAACTGCGCACGCAGTTGCCTTCGTCCGCTGGACTAAAACCGTTCAAAGAGTCCTGCTGTCAACACACAGAAGTGCGAGTGAACAAAAGACAAAACTAAAGTGAAAAACAAAGAACAATAGAGAAAATGCTGAGCCTTGACAGACCCCACATTTAAGAAAATAAAGCATTTATTTTGACTGGCACTGACACTGTTGTACTAGAGATTATGTTGAGGCACTCAAGGTCAGTGGATAACTGAAAACATTCAATGACACTTCCACAAATCCTATAAAAATTTCTATTTGTGAGCATGGTCTAACCCTTAACACTTCACCTATTATTATTATTATTATTATTATTATTATTATTAATAAGATAACTTCAGAACATAAATGGCTTACGAATTACTAACGATAACATTATTACAAATAAAAAATAAATAAGGTGTTTTTTCCACCTCTGTGAAATTGGTATCCCATATGACAAGAATTGGATGCACAAACGTGCACAAACAATTCACAAACATTGCATAAACTAATTCAAATATTCACATTCTTGTCATATGGGGTGACAACTTCACAGAGGTGTTTTTCCCCCCACATGTACAAAACTAACCTCTGCTCCTTCAGATGCCTCAGAGAACTGCATGATGGGTAGAGAGGGTGCCAGTGGCCAGCGAGTGTGTGGAGGGTTGCCAACACTGTATAGGCGAGGTCTTTTAACCTGGTCTTCACTGGACAGTGGAGTGAAGCTGTTTCTGCGGAGGAAGGTCGTTGGCACAGCATTCGGTTGGACCTTATTCTGGTTAGTGAAAAGGGACATGCACATTATAAAGTGAGGAACAGACTTAAGCACATAATGCAGCAGTTCATTGTGCAGTGTATACATATTTCTGTTTAATAAAAAGTTAGTGATTATCTACTCAGGAATTTTGTCTTTATCTTAATTTCCCAGCCAAGATGCAAGCAAAGGGGCGGCCTTCAATTACAGCTACTGAAATCAGCTCCACTCATTCCCTTTACAGTAACAGACTCTTCATGAGCGGCAAATGTCTGGAGAGGCTTGACAGAAATTATCCTTGCACATGGAAACTGATGTCATTTTTCGGGAGGTGCAACGTCACCAAGTGTGTATCTGGCACCTCTAATAAGCCACCACAGGTAAGTACAGTAGATACTTGTTAAATTATCCATTAAATATAGTAGTTCAACTTAACATAAACACAAAAGTGCCATGTGTGATTTTGGATAAGTCTTAGTGCACCTTCGCCTAAAGCTCGAATACTACCACACAATGCCTCTGTCTGCGCCAAGATGTGGTCTGACCAGGCGCAGACCACATTTGACATCATGTTTATTTGACATCACGTTAGCTCCATCCTGATTTGAACTGGAACAGCCTATACTGACCCCCATGCTCATTGCAGCACAAGCTACTGTATGTCACGGCAAGCCAAAACATCTGACTAAACTAACATTTTTGTTTGCTACAGCACACTGCTGGCAAAACCTATAAAGACTAGACATTTTGAGAATAATGCTTTTATTCATCTCATTTATAAACAGGAGTGTCTCTTTTAATTCTGACAATTCTGACAATGGCAGGGAATACTTGATATTTTGCAGATGTTATCTTTTTTTTTTTTTTTAGGGGAAAATGTTAAGCAAAACAGAAAACGGAGCATAAAAACTCACTAAGAGTCTATATCTGTGGGTGTTGACAGCCTCCACCTTCAGATCAAACATGTCCACTTTACAGCCTGCCAGGGACACAAGGGAAAACACAGACATAATCCAAACATGGAGGGAGGGTGATGAAGGAGTACAATAAAATCAGTTTGTGGTTCATGAATAGTAGCCCGAGGACCATCCGCTTGGATTTATATCTCTCCCCTGTTCACACTGCCTACTGACTGACATGTGTCCTTGTTCTGATTACATTTGCTCACACACACACACACACACACACACACACACACACACACACACACACACACACACACACACACACACACAC
>JAODLL010056518.1:0-18548 GCA_026546735.1 Forbesichthys agassizii | reverse complement strand
ATAGAGAGAGAGAGAGAGAGAGAGAGAGAGAGAGAGAGAGAGAGAGAGAGAGAGCTGTTTGCTTGCGATGACAGCAGTCATTCCTAAGGCATTATGGCAAGACAAGGAGATGAGAAATATTTTGAGAAACATTGCGTGTGCACGCGCGCGCGTGTGTGTGCGCGCATGTGTATGTGTGCGTGTGAAGGCAAATAAAGCATAAACACAAGACACCACTCCATCTCTCTGTCCCCTTCTCTCTCGCTGAATTCTGACTGACGTGCTTTCTCTTAGATCAACATTGCCTAGGTTATGAACCTAGGTCATAAAGAGCTCCTCTCTGGTCATTCTCAGAAAACACAATAGACACAAACCATAGAAATCACCTGCGCAGCCAGAGCTGTAAGTCACAGCAACTTCATACAGATGCAAGTCAAGTATCCTCTCATAGCGGACAAATCATCTGTGTCTTGCTTTGAGGAGCCGTCTGAGTTTATCGTGCAGCCGTTAGAGAAACAAAGATGTCTTGCTTTCAAACACGAGGACTCAGCCCTTCCCTCAGCTAACATCACATGCAGCATATGACTGGCGCCCCAGAGCATGTGTAATAATCACGCTTAATCACAGCTCGCTCCTCCTCTGCGTTCCCTGGACAAGCAGCTTTAAAACTGTTTACAAACAAAGCAAGTCAAGTCAGTATCAGGGCGGCTGTCGTGTTTTGGGGGGCGCTATGTCGGATTGCCCCTTTACTGTAAGGTGATGCAAGGATACAGAGTGGCTAAAAATGTTTTTTCAGGTATTTGGAATATGATAATTAAGTGAATGAGATTGTGTGAATGTGTGAATGTTTACCATTTGGCGGGTCATAGCATCTAGAAGCTGTAGTTTCACACACACATAGACACACACACACACAAACACACATGCGCACACACACACACACGCATGCACATACACACACAACACACACACACAGCAGTTATTATCAGGATAGGTGGTGTTTTCCAAGCCAGGGAGTTTCCTCACCCAGTTGCAGACCCTTCAAACGTTTCTCTCTGTGTGTTCAGATGTTAGGTTCGATTTCTGCAAGAGTTATAGCTAATGCATGGCCTTATACCTTGAGAAGGCCACAGACACTGTTCATGTGTCACATCTAGGAGTTTAAGAACATTAACTGCAGTCTTAACACTAAGTAGCACAGGAGGAGAGATGGTGTGGCTTGGATTGACAGCAAGGACCCCTCCCTCCCACCAAAGTGGGAGCCTGCGGACAACATTGTATTGACAAATTGTACCAACATCCAAACAATTCCAAAGACTTTCCCTATTTTTATGAATGGATCCTCTCCTGTTACAGTAAAATAAGGCACAACGCACATGCTGCTGCTGCAGCAACAACACACCAAACCCCTGTGACAGCAATCAGCCTCTCTCTCTCTCTCTCTCTCTCTCTCTCTCTCTCCAGTGAGGTTGAACCCAGGCCTGCTCTGCCCAGATGAGGTGCCTTCTGTCTGGGCTTGTCACGACATGTCTACACCACCCCTCCCCTCTCCCCATCCCCCCCACAGCCCTCCCAAACCCCCGCCCCAAACTCCGAACCTTAACAGGCCCTGGTGATTTATTTGACTGCTGCTTCAGAGAACTGCTTTAATCGTTGACAGGACAAACACACGCGCACACACGCGCACGCACGCACGCACACACACACACACACACACACACACACACACTAGTGCATGCATGCATGTACATGTTCGACAAACACACGTGTGCACGTTTCTAGACACATACAGGCTGACAGGTGGAGTACTGTTTGATTTCAGCCATCATTGCATGTGCGTGTGTGTGTGTGTGTGTGCACCCTTACATTGATGCTTGATGTCAGGTGGCACACTAGGGTCCCCTTTGAAGGCACACACACACACATGGGCCAGCTGTTTCTCTCCTCCATAGTTCTTTGATGTAGAACGTCCTGCACCTCATATCTACGTAGGCTATCAACGCAGAAATCAGGAAATGTCGCTACCTGTGCACATAAGACATAAGCGCGCACACACACACACACACACACACACTGCTCATGCAGACATACAGTTTACATTTCACCTAGACAACTACTTTCTTCCAATGTAGTTTCTAATCAAACACACCCACACAAACACACACATGCACGCACGTGTTCACACCTATCTGCCTGTCTGTGTGTCAGTCAAGTATGGTAATTATTGTTTATATTCAGCAGTGTTTACTGCAGAATGCACTGAACAATGAACATATCAACACACCTTTCTTTCATCCCCGTTGCATAAAGAAGTCTTGGTCTTTTAAAAACGGATCATTTTCACACAAAGAAATGCCTTCTCATAATACAGCCATCAACACAGACACACACGCACACGCACAGTCCTAGACGCATCATTTATACATGTCTGTGGTGTTTGTCATATAAAAGCGTGACCGGCATTCTCTCACTAAACTGGAGTCTAGATAATGTTAAACAAGGACCATGGTCTGGAAGGAGGTACCACTCAATAAGTGCTCATTGCTCGTGTCTCGCTCACACACAAATGCTTTTGTAATAGCCTGATATGACACGGTTCACTGCATGCACCGTTGTAGACAATAACACTATAGATTACATAACATTACATTGCATTGCATTGCAGTAGGGTAGTAGTAGGTTGCATTGTTAGGTTGGCCAAACAGATTGATGATAGAATCAACCTAACAGCATAAACCTTTTAACAGCTTTAACCTCTGGGCTCAAGTAAAGCTACTGATCAGCCCCGTTGTGTTGACTTTGGGCCTCTTACATCTAGGCAGCTTGCCCTGCTCTAATGTCACCATGTTGTTATCTTCCAACCATCTTCTCTTCATCTCAGAGCCATTAAAACCATCTAATGTTACCAGGCCTGTCTGTGGCCTAACACAGAACCCAGAGACCATGCCTTTGTCCACGCCTGGGCAGTGGGTGAATAGAATGTCCGCGTGAGGGGCCCCTCAGCCCAGACACACCTGATACCTGACCCCCCCCACACGCCTTCCACCTTTCTTCCACAACCAACCTACCAGCTGGTTTCAGAAACACATCTAGGATGAAGGCTGCTATTGTTGAGGCAATGTTGGTCCTTATATATATATACACACACACATATATATATTTATTTATATATATGTATATATGTATATATAAGGACCAACATTGCATTGTATATATGTGTATGTGCATGTGTGTGTGTGAAGACCACATCTCTATAGTACATCTGTGCTGCATGTGAACTCTTCTTATTCCTATTTGAAGTCGTCCTCCATCATAATCCTCCCCAAATAGCAGATAGATAGATAGATAGATAGATAGATAGATAGATAGATAGATAGAAATATAGAAATATACAGTATTGCAAAACAGATGAATGTAAGCTGCATTGGAATGTGCGTGTGCGCGCGCTGTGTGTGTGTGTGTGTGTGTGTGTGTGTGTGTGTGTGCGTGCATGACAAACTTACAGTAAAGGATGAGACCAGTCTGGCACTAATATTTCAATGACAGTAATGTTATGGGAAAGCTGCATAGGACTCAGATCCAGTCTCTCCCTTTCCCTAAACAGGCACTAGACCGCAACCGTCTAACCCTAAACGCACACATGCATTCAGGTGCATGTCTCATAAACCCTATGACATTTCGTCATTTTGGTACATTCATTCATTTGGTACATTCAGATCTCTGAGTACACACAAACAATAACAGTTGCAGATGTAAAGAGTCTGTTACCCAGGTGAAAATCTAACCCAGCTATGCTGTCGGACAGTTTATTTTCTCAACAACTTGTCTATTGCTCCCACATTGTGTTTTTACTACATGTCACCAAACTGCTGAAAGAGGGCTTTTACTTTGAAAGCACACAGGTGGGACCTTGACGCTGGCATGCTGACAGTAGCCTAGGCTGTCTGGTCCAACACACTTAAAGAATTAATAGCATTTTACTGCATTTTATGGCATTCACAAGCACTGCAGACCTAACCTGACATGCCAGCGGAATTGTTGTCCATCTGGGGAGCCGTACATTCAAACTGTTTGTAAAAGGCAGGCACTTTCAAAAAATACTTCTCAGTTGATTGGATGAACCATCTGGTTGTTTTCGCTGTTGGGACACCAACAATATAAGCTGATTGGAAAGTTCAGCTGCTTCTCCGACACATTCAAAATGATTCCAAGGCTTTCCAGACTTAGTCTCATGGCGAAATTAAACTGAAGCTACTGCAGACCAGCATGGACACCACATCACATAGGCGTGTGTGCGTGCGTGTGCATTCATGTTTTAATTTGTGTGTGTGAGGCGTGTGTGCGTGTGTGCATGTGTGCGTGAGAGAGAGTTTATTACTTCCATGTATGTTCAATGGACATACAGTATACATTTTAGTTATATTTGTTGTTGCTTTGGCAATATGAGAAATTACCTTGTCATGCCAATAAAGCCTTTCTTGAACTGAACTGAACTGAGAGAGAGAGAGAGGGAGAGGGAGAGAGAGAGAAGGGGTGGGGGAGAGAGGGAGAAAGCGATGACAAATTGCTTCTTTCGATCTTCCTGCTGTTGGACAGGCAGACAGTTAGCGTACAATCCACTCCCTATCGCCTAGTCAGCAAAAGCAAATGAGCTATCGGACACATCCGTGCGCATGCGCTCACACACACACACACACACAGATTTATAATAGTCGAGTCAGTAGTGAGTGTATGATGGATTGGGGCAGGGATCTGTCTTGTCTCAGCTATTGATGGGCAGGTATTAGAAACATGAAATATTTACAGGCCAGAGGAAGGGGAACAGGGGAGTGTGTTTGTGTGCACGTGTGTGCATGTGTGTGCAAGTGTGCGCGTGTGTGCTGGGGAGGTCATTGTAATGACAGGAGCTTCACCTGTAGCAGAGGGACACGTCTAGAAAGCAAGCAGAGAATGAAAAGCATGTCTGCTGCTGTAGGTCGGACCTCTCTGTATGTAAACTCCCTCCATCTATTAAATGTTGAATGCCCCCCCCCCCCCCACACACACACACACACAGCTACTCCAAATCTGTCTTCTCTCTTCAGTCCTCTCATCTCTCCTCCAAAGGTTTTAGCCCTACCTCTCTCTGTCTTTGTCTCTCTCTCCCCCTATCTTCCCCTCTCTCCCTATCTCTCTCTCTCTCTCAATTTCCCCCCACTTTATATATCTCTCGCTCGCTCTCTTTCGCCCCGTCTCTCTACACCGTCTGTGTCTCTCGCTCACGTCCTCCTGCGTTGTCAGTCTTTGATATGCGAGACCCACTGAATAAGTTGGACAGACAAAGCACACCTTTGTCTCTGCCACGGTGTGTTGTTGTGTGTGCGTGTGTGTTGTGTGCTTATAGTGCTACTGTGTGTTTGTGTGTCTGTCTACACACGCATATCTGAAAAGGAATGAATGTGTTTTATTTTATACACGTGTATGTATAAACCAGCCCCATAAACATGGCTGTATTACAAACAAACACACACACACACACACACAGGCGCATCCACGCATGCACGTACACACACTTGGTATTCCAAGGCACAACTTTAAATTCCCTTTACATTTCATACACAGAAAAGGCAGATGCCATTATTGGTGTGTGTGTGCGTGCGTGTGCCTATTGACGCAGCGCTGCAGTAGAATCCATACTAATGATTTCCCATGGTCTCGTCAAGTTGCTCTGGGAACGGGGGGGGGGGGAGGTAGAAGAGAAGGAAATGTATGATGGAAGGAAGGAAGAGAGAGAGAGAGAGGGAGGGAGGGGAAGGGGAGTATGCCATGTTGTAAGACCATGTGGAACTGCATCTGCTTCACAAGGCATTTACTCTAATCACCTGTCATTGTTCACAATCACCAGGAAGAGAGGAGGCAGTGGGGTCAGATGGGGCAGAGAGAGAGAGAGGGGGGGGAGGAGAGGGGGGAGGAGAGAGAGAGAGAGGGGGGAGGAGAGAGAGAGAGAGAGCCTTGCGGCACTCTGTGGGGGGTCTTTCTGCCTGCGCCCTCACTGATAAGGAGGGATGAGAGAATGCATGGATGCCAGCAGTATAGAGAGAGCAGGTGATGGGTAGTGGGGGGGGGGGGGGCTCTATAATCACTCCGGCTGGTCACTGCACTGTATGCACTCTCGCCATCTAAATGTCTTTATCCCGAACCGCGTGTCTCACCTCGATTAAAATCTGATGGCCTCTTCTCCCGTTAGTTTCTCCTTTGACACCATCTCTCTCTCTCTCTCTCTCGCCCTCTGTTCTGTGGAAGAAAGCCGGATGAGTCAGAGGTCTTTATATAATGTCGCTTAACCTTTTCTTCTGCGTTTAGTTTTTCTGCCGCTTTTGTTGCTATTTTTGTCGAGATGCCTTTTTTTTTCTCGTTTCATTCCCCAGTTTTCTTTTCTAATTGTTCTCTCTCTCTCTCTCCAAACAAGGTGATGAGGTTAATTCTCTATTAGCTGGTCTCTACTATCTATTGTTCTTCCTCTGTTGCTCGTGTCAGCCTGTGTTCCGCTGATGAAAGCGTTTGATTGTGATCATGGCGTGTGTTTGCCTCTGCGTCTGTCTCTTTCACACTGGTCAGAACGCCGCCGTACTTTACATATTCACGACTTTACCAAACGATGAACATGGAACGCCATTGAATGCGGGGATGAAAGAGAACCGGCCTTCTAGAGGTTCAAAGCTACCGTCTGAAACTGGCAGTTAATTTGATCTCATGGTGCGTGCGTGTGATTGTGTGTGTGCGTGCGTGCGTACTTGTATTTGTGCGACCGATGATGCGCGAGAGAGAAATGCGATGACCTTCAGTGTGAATCTGCACCCTCTCTGGACAGAGAGAGGGCATCTTTGGCAGAGAGGGGGAGAGAGCGAGAGAGAGAGAGAGAGAGAGAGATGGATAAAAAAAGTAAAGTGGCCAGAGTAGAGCATGAGAAAGAGGGAGGGACACAAGCCAGGCAGAGGGGATCAGAAAAACAATTACTGTGGAAAGCAAATATTGTCTCGCTACAAATCCGTGTGTAGGCACCCAAAAGTTGTAACTTTACACCCAGAAGTACAGAACTTTGATTTGTCCTCAGCACGATGAGAAATCCCTGAAACTAGCCCGGTGAAATGAATCAAGAGTACAAGTTTGTTTTAATGAAGTTATACACATATTTTAGAGTTAAACAATATATTAAAGAATGTAGTTACATTTTTTTTGAAGAAATGTTAATAGTTGTCATTGCCATGTCATGTAGATGCATTTCAACCAAACCATTGAGTATAGAACAGTAACAGTAGTAGTAGTAGTAGTATTTCAAGAATCAGGAGCTCAAATATCAAACCTTCCAGCCGGGAGTCAAACACCAAGACCACTAGGCTGCAATAGTCTTCCTCTATCGGTCAGGTAGGAGTGGTCTACAAAAATATTGTAAACTCTAAACCAGAGGTCTTCAACATTATTTTCAGGCCAGACCCCTTGGCTGAACCCCTTATTATATGTGTGCTTGCTTATTAAACTAGGTCAACAATCATGTGTAGGGTGCCCATGTTTATAAGTACTTTGTAATGTACTACAATGCAAAGCCATAAAACAAACAGATATATAGGTTGCATTTATGTTGATGGATATTTTAGTGACATGGTTTTTGCTGTATATTGTTGGAAGAAAATAAAGTTTTGGATCAAATAATTTGGCAGACACCCGCAGTAACGTCGAGGATCCTCTAGGAGTCACGGACCCCCTGTTGAAGAGGCCTCTCTCTGCTCTAAACGTTAGAATCAACTTGTCTTACAGTAGTTTGCTTACAGTATGGACAGTGAGTGACCTCAAGCTAATTAGGAAACCCTAGTTTTCCTTTCCTTACACTGGGAATGAAGGCGTTGGAAAGCTGCTAGAGGAGAGCTTCACGGACCTGCACATGCCTCTCCCTGCTCCTCTACTGTTATAAATCAAACATGACGCTCTTTAAATAGGGAAATTAATTATTTACACTGCAAGCCAAAATACCTAAAGGAGGAGAGGGAGAAAAAAATTACTGACACCCAATAAGTCATTTTGAGGCCTGAGAGGCTGGCCACTCTATTACCATAGTCTAGATTTATAATGCTCTCAAAAGAGGCAGAACCAATGATGGAGATATTTTGGCCAGGCTGTATTATGGGTATCATTCTACGTACAATGGCCCCTACCCCATTCTACAAGCAGAAAGTGTTTGGCAAATTCATTAGAGAGGATTTGGTCAAGTTTGTTTTCTGGGTGCCATGTTGATGTTTGTTCTGTGTAATAAGAGATTTTGTCCTGATGAACTCACCCCACTGAGACAGACATATACCAACCTTTTGGCTGCCACTGAATCACGTGTTACCTAGCAACATACAATATGTGTGGAGCGGAAGAGGTACTGTAAACTGCCGTGACGTTACAACAACTTGGCAGCACCATTGCTTTTGCACATGTGGTGATTTGATGCCTCCAGGAGAGCTCTGAATCCAACGGTTGCGATCACAAGTATTTTTGCACCCAAATATTGTAGAACTTGTAATTCCACAGCAGCACATGGACACAAAGGCATTATCATTTCGGAGATTACATCTCATGTCATTGTGGTAACAGACACTATGTTTTACTGACGCATACATTCACTGTTGAATTTAATATGGACACCATATTTGTTGACACAGACAAAGCACCAATGTGCTGTTTACTTGCATCAACACTAGCAATAGCAATGCTTTTTATCCGCAGATTGTTTACACCCTGGTGGGCAAGTGGACACAAAGGGGAGATCCACAAGGTCGCTTGACGTAAATTCAGCTCTGGGTTCTCATGCATATTGTGCCCTTTTCTCTTTAATACGTTTCCCTGTTCTACGGTGCAATAAATCTGAAGCACTGAGGCAATATTAACCTCTCATTTAAGAGCTTATGATCGGCTGAAAACCCATGAGACGCCAGTATTTATACACAGTACATTCGGGATGCAACCCAGGACCTTTCACCAGAGAGAGGACTAAATTAAACACGTCTCTATTTTAACCTATTTGTAACCTACAGTAGTTTTAATTTTGCTCTAGATTTACAATAATTGACTGAAATTACTATATTATATATTGATACAATTATTTATATAATATGAATATATCTTTATATTTTTTCAGTACACTTCAAACATCTACTGTACGTATAAACACAGAAGTAGAGTAGGTTACTTTTTAAATGTAGTCCATTACAGTTACCACAATAAAATTATAATCCGTAACGTAATTTTTGGATTACCACAATCTAGTAACATAATCTGATTACTTTCCATTACTTTTAGATTACGCTACGTCTAAACTGCGTTGGTAGTAAATACTTTATGCTTTCATAATTCTGACAGTAGCTTGTTAACACCACCACTTTCAATCACTTGAACTTAATCTATATCTGCAGGTTTTAAAAACATGCTATGTGTAGAATAAATGTGAGAGGTCACTGTTTCCATGACTACAGAATGATGTACATCATAACTTCACCTGGATACAAATATGAATCTATATATGTCCTGGCCTATGATATGCTAGTGTCGGTGGAAGAGAACATTATAGGTATGATTATGATTAAAAAAGATTCACAAACCATACGTATGCTTGACATAATTTAGACCACATTTTTGCCCCTTGCATTTACTCATCTTCACAGACAAACTATCCATCAAACAAAATTGTACCTAGTGTGATATGCATTTACATTCATCACTCAGATGTTTTCCTGCAATCCCAACATGTTTATAAACCCAGTGTACATGTACATATCCATAATGTTCCAGCTGTGACTTCTGATGTAGCCTAACGTAGCATGGGAGGATATGAAAATAAAATGGACAACAAACATTATCTGTTCTCACTGCTGATAATTGTAAAGCCTAATCATTGAGCAAATGATGCGTGTGCTTGTTGCCAACAACAACAAAAAAAAAAAAACATAAATTATATTTTCTTTGAACAACGCTATTAAATTAAATTAAACTAATCAAAATGAAATGAAAATGCTGATAGGTTGTGATGCGCACATGGCCATGGAAACGGCATAAATATTGTGTTGTTAGAGCATGACATAGCACAGGTTATGTGACCTTATGAAAATGTAGCTGAATGAGCACCATGAAACATCAGAGGTGCCTACAACTCCTACTGTACTGGTAGACAGGCCAGTACAGTACAGCTGTCCCAACGCCCTTTTTAAAGAGGCCTCTTTACCAGGAACTGCATCAAGCCTGTATAACCTGGGAAGAATGGCCCCTTCAAAAGATGGAGGCTACTGTAGGTCAGTGGACTTTAAAGAACAAGGATTTACGGTGGCTCCTCGCCTGTCAGTGTGTATAAAGTGCGTGTGTGCGCGCGCCGATGCGTCGTGTCAGAAGAGATTTAATGTTTCTTTGTTTTCTGTGTTGACTAACATTTTAAAACCTTTGAATAATACATTTTAATCATTATTTTAGCATTAGTTTGTTTTTACATTATAGTCTGGTAATGTAATTGCTTTGTGGATTGCGACTAGGCAAGGCAAAGACAGAATCCAACAAAGGTTATCAAACATTATTACAAACATCATTATAAGGCAACAAAGACAGAACTTTTAGAAATCACATCTTTGCAATTGTTTTCTCAACACCCTACAGTATCTAATTGTTTCCCTTACTAGTATGGAATAAAACTGGAAGATAAAACAAAATAGCTTGAGGGATTAAACTCCTCCTGGCACGATGCCACCCTCCTACGCATATGTTTATATTTTATGCAGTTTATGCAAATAACTAGACACCAATGAGAGTCAGATGATGTGTGATATGTGGCTCCCAACATATTGGCACAAAGTACTACTGAAAATCAAAGGGTGCCGGTTTCATTGTGCGGACATGGACGTTCAGCCCCTGGCCCCAGGCTCATCCAGATCCCATACGGCGCGCTAGCTAAATACATTTAATTGCATTGGCCTGTAGCGCAGCCTGCCGCTCTCCATCTGACCCTTGGTGCCTAAAGCTGGGCATACACTGTGCGACTTCGTGGCTGTTTTTGGCCCTATCGCTGATTCGGGCCATCATTCGGCTTGTCGGGCATCGTTTGCCCTGCGGTACAGGGGGTTGCGAGGAGCGATTGGGAGGCTGGCTGGTCAAGCTGTGGCAAGTCTTGCTTGTAGGCTTGCCTACTTCTTTGCTGTATAGGCTGTGTGGTTGACTTTGATTAGCTACGGTATACAGTACGCCTTTGTTTAAATAATTAATTTAATCCCACAAAAGTGCAGGGCTCCTCTCTTGACAAACACTTAGACACCGCTCTGCATTGACGTTCCTGTAGAAAAGACATTGACATTTGTGGTGTGTACATGCAGCACCCATGGTGCAAATATTTTCCTTGGGGTGGAACACTCCTGTGGCTTGAAGCTGAAGGAGAGAATG
This sequence comes from Forbesichthys agassizii, assembly GCA_026546735.1. NCBI lineage: Eukaryota > Metazoa > Chordata > Actinopteri > Percopsiformes > Amblyopsidae > Forbesichthys > Forbesichthys agassizii. The sequence continues at coordinate 7,133 of JAODLL010056518.1, read as the reverse complement.
TGGCAGGTCAAAACCACACACACACATAACACATTGCACTATACTACTTTAGGCGTGTGCTGGTATTCAGACTTTTAACTTACGTGCAATAATAAAATGTATCTCTTGGGATTGATGTGGAGATAATTTGGGTGAGGGGGTGAATAGCCCTCACAGGAGCCTTTGCACAAAACTTAAATCAGTCTTCTGATCTTTGTTCATGTTTACATGGCGATTTGGAGCCTTTAAGGCTAGTTGTCTGTTGAGCAGGGTCGGATCTGAATTGAGAAGAAATGTAATTTGATAATGCACAAAATTAATCAAACTACTAAGAGCCTTTTATTTGCTCCTGTCAGACTGGGCTCATCTATTATGTACAGATCTATACGCCCGAGAGAGCGAGGCAGAGAGAGGAATGGAATGACACCAACCAGAAGAAAAGACATTTCGTAAGATCCGCAGTAAGTAGGTAGATTAATGAATGTGAGACAATCCCCAAAATGGAGATTAATTTCCGTGACGCTGCCATCATGTTATGTATTCATCAACGTCAGGCCTGTATTTTATTAATAAGTCATAGATCTGGCCCTGTCCCTCTGCCCCAATGAAGGGATAATATGTTTAATTCACAAAGTAACAGATAATTTGAAGAAAGAGGTGATATGAATTAATTGAGAGTGCAAAGTAGGCGGAGAAGAGAAAAAGGGGGCGGCAGAAAGTGGTCATTGGTCTTAAGACTGGTTTTAATTATAATCATCTCTGCTGGTGATTTATGCTCTTACGACTTCACACATATGATTCATTGTGCTAATATGCTTATCGTGGTGGAGTGTGTCTGTACGACCGTGCTGTAAATTTAAGTGTCTGCATGCCGGTGAGTAAGGTTTTGACTTGCCAAGGCAAGCAGACAGCAGGCTATTTACTGTGTTAATGTGTGAGCGGGCACTAAAATATTGCTTCTGTAGTGTCCAGGGGTCCGACTACTACATATAGTTTCATGAAAACAGGTGCACATTAAACAGTTTAATTTAGCACGTTCACACAGGTTTCAACAATACAAATTATACCGTGTAGTATGTCACTTATGCTGCAGACAGAAATGACGTTGACAAGAAACGAGTCGTATGCAAAATGAGCTTTACTCATACATGTGAAGTGTTTTTTAATGACTCTGTGAAATAATATAAACTGACATGTTGCGTTTGTTATCACAATATAGAAAAGAAATATTCTTATCATATTGTTGAAGAATGGATCCTGTCATGTCTCGTGATCCCAGTCCTGTGCTAGCCTCGTCCCTTCATGTGTTTACCTTGTATATCAAGCCTGTTTGCCTGTCACTCCCTGCCCTGTTTCTCAGTCTCGTTAATTCCACCCGTGTCTGTGTAATCATGTCTAATGTGATGCACCTGTTCCTCGTTGTTATGCGTATTCCTGTCTTGTCTACTTTTGTATGTAGCCCCAGTGTTTTCCCCGTCCTGCATTGGTCAGTGTTGCATTGCTCCCGTGGGCCTGCCTTTTTGCCTTTATTTTGAATAAACCTGTTCAGCGCTACGTGTCTCACCTCGTGCGGATTGTGACAGATCCTCTAATAAATGAGCACATTTTATGTATGATTGTATGTATGATTCAAGAAACTTGTAACAATTATTGTTTTTATGTACACTAAATTGTATGCTAAATTCTTACATTATCTCATGAAGCTCCAGCATTGGAAATATAACAAAGCTAACCCTTGTCTCCAGGAAATAGCCTTTATTGTATGTGGAGTGCAGAGATAAATAGGATCAGGTATTGCACAAACATACAAGGAAGTTTTACCGTCCTACTAAATGTCATTAGGACACATTTACGCATCACCAGAAACCCATTACCTTATTTCAAGTCAAAAAATGTATTATAAAAATCTAAATGTCAGTGGATGTCCTTGAGTCCATCGGCCATTTTGTTCCTTTCCACTGTCTGCCCTCTCATCAACGCTAATTACTGTAAATGAGCATTAATTGGAGAAGCTGAAGCCTGCCTGATGTTAGAAATCCGCGGTCAACAGGCGTGTAATGGCACTGTGGCGGTGTCCGTCATTAATCAAGGTTATTTGTTGAGTCACAGGCTGGAGGACTGGCACAACACATGTCAATTACTATCAAACAGTTGTTGATGAGATTTGGAAACAATGCTAACCTCAACACGAATCCTGATGAAACATTTTAGTGAGAGTTGCAGAGTGAACAACAACAACACACACACACACATATTTCCATCAAATTATTATTTACTTTGTTATTAGATTGTGTTTAACGATCTAATCTTACTGAAAGTACCAATAGTGCAGGAATCTGCAGTCTGATTTCACAAGCATCACGGTACTGAAAGAAATTGGTCTAAATCAATTTAAAAGCATGGAAATACTGTAGCGTTGGATCAACAGCAATATCATTAGCAAATTCATTTTGATTGATCTGCGTTAGAATTTTATGAATATTCCCATGAGGAAAATAACATTTTATGGAAGGTCAATTTGATCTTCAGGGCTAGCAAAACCTCTTTCCCAAATGATATACAGTAGAAACTTTTATTACAAAGTCTAAGTTGACATTCATTGCCCCTGTGACTTTGTGCAACAAGTTAATCACAATCTAATTTTAAACTGTATTCATAAAAAAAATGTTATATATATATATATATATATATAAATTTTTTTTTTTTTTTTCAGTTTTACACCAGGGAGTTTAGAAAGAGGGTTATACTGTAGGCAGTATGAGGTTTTATGGTGGGTTCTTCTTGTGATGTAACAAACTGCTACAGCAATTCCAACCACCTGCCTTGAAATGTGGTCTAATCACCCACACCTGAGTGGATGCTTTAAAGTGTGCATATAAAACCTTCTACCACTAGATGTCACAATAAGCAAACAAGCACCCCAAACATCGTGGGCCACACAAACCCACACAGTTTAGTTTACAGTTGATGTGGTAGCACATAGGTTTAGTTCCTTTGTCAAACCATAGCCTTAACCATAAGCATTGTTTTCCTATGGGGCTGCGCTTCGCATTTCTTTTAGAGCTAAAAATGTTCTCATGTTTTCAGCGCATTCGCGCTGTTTGTCAACGTGACAGTTGTCCAAGGCAGCCGTTCTCGTTGGCGCAGGCAGTACGTCTCTCTGTGATCAGGGAGTTTATCAACACGCTTTTGAAGCGGCCGCGCCTTTAGCGATGCATCTCGGTGTGAACGGGGCCTAATGCAGTCTTTTACTGTTAAAAATCTACATTGTGTACCGCATTGGCAGGCCGGGACTAAGACTTGCGATCCCACCACAAATGCCAATGTTTCAGCTTGACAGTAGACATTATCCTGTCCTACAGATACAGTTTAATGTCCTTTTAGCCTGGTCCTCCATTTCACCTCATCCATTACTGTGCTGCTAACGACTGTGACCTTTTCCACTGTTAAACACTAAGTTATCAGGAGAGATGCCGAGGGAATTGGGGGGTTTTTAGAGAGGGGGTGACTGGAAAAGCTTGTGGAAGGTGGTGGGGGGGGGGACTCGGGTGGGGGTGGGGTTGGGGGGCAGAGCAGAGAGAGATGGTACATGTAACAATGGAAACGAGAAGACCGAAACAGGATTTTCGCTCCCTGGCATTCACCTACGCCGTAAATCTGAGGTTTATGGTGAAATGATGGCAGATAATGTAAGGAAAGGTCAGAGATGCACGATGGCCGTCGATAGATCAAGGGGGCTGATGGCTGTGGTCACACACTGCTGGACTTGGAGCCACTGCATTTATGTCTCACTTTCCCCACTCCCCTACACACACACACACACACACACACAATGTCTTGCATGTATGTCTGTGTCAGCTTACAGAAGCCCCTGTTAATGCAATGTGTTGTCATGACAACAGGGCAACAGTCACCTGTGAACTCTGCAGCAGTGATGCCGACTGGATACATTGATATTGATGACCACTAGATTGAATATGTCAATGTGACAATGTTTCACAGTCGATATCATATTGCTGCTGTGAGCTCAGGCACGGAAATGTCATGAATTTGTCTTTTATTGGATAATAATTTGGCAATTACACTCCTAGACTGTGTATCTGCATGTATCTATTCTGTTCAAGTGTTAACATGAATAGTTTTTGTGGTGCAGTCTTCATAAAAAAAAACTGTTTTCTTTATTATCTAAAATATAAAGTATATTGTGACAAGTCCATTATCTAAACGTCATGCAAATCAAATACTCTTGAAAAGTTCTAACATGAAATTTCCTGTGATATAATATCCTGCTGATATGCTAAGATATGGTATGAAATGTGACAATATAGACAAAAATAAATCAATACAACTTACGGGACCATATGATTCCTACACTACAATATTTTTGTATTGTATGTTCTATGTCTGTATCTCTTTACAAAATGATGTACTATAAACATAAAGGTTTGGTTCTGCAGAAGTTCTCAGTAGATCTGATGGTAATTTTGTAATCAATATCACTTGAAGAAGTGTCTGACCCTCTAAATGCAGTTTAATTTGCTGTTTCATGGGGTTCCAGTAGCTTTATATACAAGCCCCAAGTGGCTCCATATTGATCCACTGTTTAAGCACCTTTCATTGTTAGTGTTTGCTAGTGGCTACTGCAAAAACAAAAGTGAAATGGAGATTGAGTTAGTCAGTACCGGAGTCAAAAGAAAACTTTAGCATTTAACAGGGTGGGATAACGGAAAACAACCCATTACCCAAGCAAATGTTGTAAAACCTCTAGAATTATCCAAATAGAGGCTTGTCTTATCATGTACAACCAGACAAGCTGCTTGTTGACTCAACCTTGCACTCCTCACCGGCGACATTCTGAAGGAAAAATTATCATTTTGATGAGAATGATGTCTTGGTATGCTGCTGAAGTTACTCCATCATCTCCTGCTACGAAAGCAAGCACAAACAAGCATACAAAACAAAAAAATAAAAATAAAATAAATAAGTCACCAAAATGATTCTCTGATGCACTCTCTGACATGATAAAAACCTTTTAATATATTTTAACATAAGATCAATGTGTTCATAAGAATTATGGATTTTACTTTTACTTGAGTATCATCAATACTCATAGTTTGCCATGTTTATAAACCTTCTTAAACGTTGTTTACTTCAAATTAACACTATAGTGTATATTGCAAATGTAAGTATATATTTTGTTTATCATTGGGCGGGGGGGTGGAGAGATACCTGTCAAACATTTTTAGTCCCATGATACACTGGGACAATGGAGCTATAGAGTTATAATTCTAAACAAGGAATTTGAACTCTGATTTCAGCGTTCAAAAGGTACACTTCTGAGGAGAGAGGCTGCAAAATCCTGCATAGATATTAGGAAAGCTGGCTCCTCACCTAACTGGCAGGTGAACAGTACACATGCTATTGATCAGTCAGAATGTGGAATTCATTATTTGCTGATGGAAGTATGAATTTATGTCAGTTGATTCTCTCACCAGGTGTTCCCCTCTACGTGAGCCATGCATTAGGCTACCTGTGGGCTGAGATAGAAGCATGCCATATTTCAGTAAGCCCTCCATGCTCTGTGGATTTCCATCACACGTTGCATTATGGTGTGTGGATAAGCTATTGTACTTTGTGTGTGTCTGTGTGTGCACACATGTGCCTGACTATACACCTTTTTCTGAAAAGAGTGTGAATATGTCTTCATGAACGTGTGTGTGTGTGTGTGCGTGTGCACACTGTACACACAAGCACATGCACAAAGTGTTTGCATGTGTGAGCAGATACTGTACATGTGAGTTTTCGTGCACCTGTGTGCATGTTCATATCCTTCTGCAATGTACACACACACAGTACATAATTTAGCTGTGGGTGTACTGTGTGTGTGTGTGTGTGTGTGTGTGTGTGTGTGTGTGTGAAAGTACTGTATGTGGGTGTCGGTGTGTTTGTGTGCATATGTATTTGTGTATGCAAATGCAGGCACAACCTTCTCTCTCTGTATAGGTATTTTTCAGAGAAAATCCTCCCCCGGGTGTCATAGTATCATGATAAATGGACCCAGCACCACTGAGAAACCCACAATACCCCACAGAAATGGATTTCCATAACTGCTCACAGCTTTTGGAGAAATATGTGTCATTCCTTGATAGCACAGGGACACCATTATACCATATTATGAGACAGACCTTTGGCTCAAGGTTTTTATGATGCTGGTTTATTGGGACAAGTTGGGAATGGCCTTTTATGCATCAAAACGATGTACGTCAAGAGGTAATTCGATTTCAGTTAATGTACAGTGCAGTTAAAATCAAATAAGAAAATATTTTCAGAAATAAAAAACTAAAATGCAAAGCAGATACAAACACTCATACTATATGTACAGTATCTGTCTGTCAACAGTTTACCCTTGTCCAAAATTGTTTCAGGAGGTGTGACAAATCCGTAAGCAGGCAATTTTCTTTTTTGCAAGATACATTTTTGGATAAAACCAAAAAAAACCTAAAATTATACATAGCTACTGTTCTGTAGGTTACCATGGAAATGAATAAATTCCTCCTAACTTTGATCTTGAGTGGGTAATGGATCTTTAGATTGGCTTATGGCATTATCATTCCCAGCCAACACCTTACAGACTTAAAATATGTAATATTACATTGACGATAATCTGTTTAGATATGGGTATTACTATCGTCATAAACAAAATATCCAATATAGGTCCAGTCAGTTTGGCTACCACTGGAATGTGTGGAGCGTAACAGTGAATTGTGTGTGCATGTGCATTAGTCTAGTGGGAGAAATAGTAAACCAGAACCATTTACCCGAATGCCACTTTTTTGTAACCTTGTATTTTAGGACCCAAATTATGTCTAGTTAATAATTTCTCATGTTGCCAAATGAAAATTTGCATTTTTTTACCATTCACCTGGACATTAATTCAAAATACCCACCAACAAAACCACCATGGGTCATTAGTTTCCCTTGGCAACATGACAAATTCTTAACTATACCTAATGTGGGTCCTAAAAAACAAGGTTACATGTGTATGAAATAAAGGGTGTACGAGCATTCCGCCGATCCTCTAAAACGGTGACAGGACACACGCAAATCCACTGGCAAAGCATGACTTTATTAATTAGTCAGGCTGAATTAGCTTC